>JAJIBD010002478.1:0-277522 GCA_021461705.1 Cryptotis parvus | reverse complement strand
GAGGGAGATGAATCAGCCTTCCAGTCCAGGACCCTGCTCGAAGAAGACTCCAAAGCATTCCAGCCAAAAGGGGATAAAAGCCCATAAGCCCATTCGAAAATAAGTTGGGGTTCTCAGTCTTTGGAGTAGCCCACGTTCTCCCTTGAGCGCTCTCTCTCTTTCTCTTCCCCCCCTTTCCTAAAACCTCTTTAATAAAATCTGTAAAACTTCACTGCTTGTTGACTCCTGAAAATTCTTTTTCTCCGAGGAAGACAAAAACCCTGAGGCAACCCTGAGTAAGGCCTAGGACTTTCCCTTTCCTGCAAAGAGCAATTCCTCACTCCAGCCTGAGTCGGTGGCTCCCCAAGAAACCTCCGGTAGTGAGGATCAACTCCCCTGCCTAGAGATAAAGTGGAGGACATCAGGTGTGACTTGATGGCCACCTTGTGGGGCTGGTGGGGCTCAGGCCCACAATGTGCAGGGACTCATCGCAGACTTTATCAGTCCTTAGCCTGCCCAGTGGGTCCCGGGTGGCAGAGGCCGTTGGGGAGAAAGCGACCATCTCTCTCTCCTTCCTGCCTCACATAAGCCACCTGTAAGGCCCACCTGAATCAAGACCACAATATAGATACCATAAGAGTTCCTCTTCTTTTACCTACCCCCCCAAATTCATAAAAGCCAATAATTTGATCTTCTAGATGTTTATCAGAACTGTCTTCTTTATTTATTTATTTTTATTTTTCTGGGCCAATCACAGGATCAACTCCTTGCTCTATGCTCAAGGATCTTTCTCAGTGATGCTCACATCACTGTAGTTTGTACTGGGAATTGAACAAGGGTGTGCCTAGAGCAGGGCAAGCACTTTATTCCGGATAACATTTCTTCAGCCCTGTTGCTATTTTCTTATACAAGTGCTTAAGCTTTCAGTCACCTGTACTATGTTCATCACATAGGCCATGCAATATTTCATTTTTACCCCATGCCTTACATAGACCCTAGAATACTTTACATCATTTTTGTTAAACTAGATCAACTTCAAAATTCACCTCTGCTCAATGTCTTCTCCAAAGTGTTTTGACCTTCCTCAGTCATCCTACTTGAGGATATCCCTTACCCTTCACTATTTTCCTGCGATGTCCATCCTTCCCTTTCTTAAATAAAGTTTTCTAGTAAATTAAGCAAAAAACAACAGCAAACCCTCCAAGTCCATGTCAACCTTTACTACTGGAACCTCTACTCAGTTACAGTTCATTTGCCACACTTTTTTTTTAGAACAAAGTTTCAACTTCTTCTGCAGATCCTGAGGCCACTGTCAGGAATTTTTCTCTGGGGCCTTTCTATTTTTAATGGCTGCACTTAGAGAATTGGTTCTACAGCACAGCAGGTAGGGTGTTTGTCTTGCATGGGGCAGACCTGGCTTTATTCCTCAGCATCCCATATGGCCCCCTACCACCTCCAGGCTTAATTCCTGAGTACAGAGCCAGGAGCAACCCCTGAGCATTGCTGGGTGTGACCCAAAAAAGAAAAAAAAGAATTAGGAACCCAGGCTTCCTTCAAAAAGTTTCCCCTAATGCAGCTTCTGGTTTGAGGTTTTAGATGTTCCCAGGTGATGCCCAGTCATTTTTGACCCCTGACATAGAGAATCAAAGCTTTACTGCTATGTCTGTAAAATTAATGAATTTGTCTATATGAAACAGCAGCATAACACTGTATTCTGAAAGTATATCCTGCAATCTCTGCTCTCCTACCAAGAAAAAGAGCTATTGTATGCAATTATTTCCTTTCAGGCTTCTTGGCCCCATTCCACTTAGAGGATGAAGACTTAACCTCAGGCCTTTATGCAAGTATTCCAAAGTGGTGACCCAGTTCCAGGGGTTAACACAAAGCAAATGACAGCAGCAAGATGTCTATTGATAAAGGCCTTTTGACCTGGTCACAGGGCCTTGCATTCCAGAAACTGCTTAGGACTCTTAGGACTTGTGGAGCTAGGGAGGAAACTTGTGTGGCTGGGTAAGGTCTCCTGGCAGAATAAACTCTCCTTCTAGGCGTCTTCAGTCTTTTTCATTACCCTCCCTCCAGCAATTCCTGCAAGGAGGCTTTAACTGCCCTTCTGTTTGCCTGCTGTAAAAATGTTCTTTTCCAATATCAAGTTTTCTCTAGATTACAGAAAATATTCCCCAAGGCATAGGTTTCTGCCATGAAATACTAACCCCATACTCACAAACACAACATAGGCTAGGACTTGTAAAAACTCAGCCAGGACTGACATGCACGCACTATAACAAACACCTCTCTTTTAAGGTAACAAGTTATGTTCTTCCATTTAGGAAGAAGGAAATTGGAAGTTGAGAAGAAAAAAAAAGGTTTTTAATATTAAGACCACAATTATCAGCCTAGAAGAAATTCAATATAAAATTTAAAATTTCAGTCAAATGAATTTTATTCTTGGAGACATCAATTTTACATATTTTCATCTGATGATATATATATTTAATCAAATGCAAACATCACTTTATAGTGTGAGAACATCTGTGGGAAGGAGTAAAAATTTCTGGGTTAATATGAAGGAAGTCATTTGAAGTTAATATGAAAGTAGTCATTTGTCAGGAGCAATCAAGAAACAAAATCAACCAAACAAACAAATCAAAAAAAAAAAAAACAAAAAAGTTAAAAGCATGTTAGTGGGAAGACTAGAGATTATTACTCAATTTTTTTTTTTATCTAAGTTCCTTCAGCTTTGCTTTGTCTTAGATGTATTCCTTTGTTTGGTTTCACTAATGACGAGATTATTTTATCTTTTTGTGAATTCTACTGTTTGAAAATGACTATAACATCACTTTTGGTTTATCATAAATTTTCAGTTAAGCCTTTATTCACTCATTCAAGTTACCCTACAATCACTTGATCACTTCACTTGAATCCCATTATTCATAGATTTGCTCGAGCGGGCACTAGTAACATTTCCATTGGACCCTATCACGTGCCAATGTAGCCCAATGGCATCTGGCTGATTCAGGAATATCAAGAGCCACAAACCATTCCTTCAGGGTCTTGACAAGGAAATCTGACCATCTTGTAGGTGGGCGGCCACGTGATCTTTTGACATCCCGCTGTATTTCAAATAAACAAAAAAAGATGATCAAATGATTCCTATTTCTTCCCACTACCCACTCAGGGTTTAATCAAAAAGTACCCGAGATGACCATTTGAGTTTTTTATCTGTTACTTCTGGATTCTGTAATGAAAAATTTCTCTGGAAAAAAAAATCATGAAACCTGTGTAAGAAATCATACTGATTTGACTACTAAGATTTGAATGCTATTATTTCTACTGTCTTCCCATTCATCATCGATTTGCTTGAGCGGGCACCAGTAACACTCCATATGACCTGTCTCATGCAAGTACTGCCCAAGGGCACCTGCTTGCTCCAGGAACATAAAGAGCCTCAAACCATTCCTTAAGGTTACTGGTATTTGGCATATCAAAAATGACACGGGTAGCTTGCCAGGCTCTGCCATGCGGGTAGCATACTCTTGTAGTCATCTCGAAATCCAGCATTTATTGATGAACCGCGCGGACTTGCAAGCCGGGATATGATAAACTGGTCTGCTGGGTGGAGTCCTGACGAGGGGGAAGTCCGGATGTGGAAAATGGAGGCCCTCTGGAGACGAGTGGGGGGTCATCTGGCTTGTTGCAAGGCTCTGCTGGGGTGGCGGGCCAGGGCTAGAACCCGCCATCCCTCGTGGGCACCTTGTGAGTGGCTAGGCACAGGGAGAGCCAGTAGCAGCTCTGCCCCATGTCTGTGAGTCTCTGGATCAGCATACCTGGGCCGGATTTTAAAAAAGACTGCTGCAGGGTGGATCTCGATGAGCTGGGCTGTGATAGGCTGCTCTGCTGGGTGGAGTTCTGATGAGGGGGAAGTCTGGATATGGAAAATGGAGGTCCTCATGGAGTGGAGGGTCGTCTGACTTGTTACAAGGCTCTGCTGGGGTGGCGGGCCAGGGCTAGAACCTGCCATCCCTCGCCGGCATCTCATGAGCGGCTGGGCACAGGGAGAGCCAGTAGCAGCTCTGCCCCATGTCCGTGAGTCTCAAAATAATTCTTAAAAATTATTTCTACAATTTTTAAAATGATGTAGCATCTTGAAACTTTCTATAAATTATGTGTATGTTATTTGTACTTTTTGACAAATGATGATTATGAGGTATATGACTATGTATATAGGATAGGTTCAAATCATACACCAATTCTTTATATCAAACACCAAGCCATTGTAACAAATATTGGGTATATTTAGTATAAAATATTTTATCCTGAGATCAAGCATATAGTTTATTTGCTTAATTAATAAACCTATAACCTTCACCATATAAATTAACCACCAACAAAAAAATAAAAATAGAATAGAACAAAAAACTGTCAATCCCAAAAACCATTTCACACAGAATTGACTATGTCTCTCCAGTGATCAAGATAAAGGCAATATTAATGTCTATGAGCGCCAATTGCTTTTCTGTCTTAATTTTTATCCTTTCTAAGTGCCAATCAAGCTATCTATAAATTATTTTTCATTATATCCTTTCAAACAGCACCTTAAATTAAATTGATTTTAAAAGCCCTCAACCACTAGGTGGCACCAAATAGCCATAATTCAAGAACTCATCTGCAAACCATACCTAGGTCATAGAATTATCATTCTTTATAAGGACATTTAAACAAAATTAAAATAAATAATTTTTTAAATAATAGAAAATATGTAACATAATTTTTCTAAGTTTTGTATTCCTTCTTAATAAGTTTACACATGTTCATATATCCATAAATTCCTATTTATATCTTCCCTGAATTTCACAACATATTGTTCTTTCCTACCATAAAGTGATTGTAGAAATAGAAGCATTTTAATTCACTAAATTAGGATTTATTTTGGTTTATTAATATTTACTGAGTATAGTTCTTGTCCCTATTGAATGTCCTATTTAATAGTGAAATTCTCACTCAAAGAATGGATTTGGATTTTGACATAGATGCTGTGGCAAGAGCTGCATTTCACCTCCTGGATCTGCAAGTTTTCTTCTATGATATAGGGCACATCACACTACTTTAGGTGTTTATCACCTTGAGGTTAGACTACTGCCATGTCCTCTACCTTGGTTGACAAATGAATGGCCTTGAAATATTCAGCTAGTCCAGAATGTGACAGCTTGTCTGTTTAGCAATGCCAGCCACACGTAACACATTATATAATGCTTTGTGAACAACTCTGCCTTCCAACAATCTTTTGGGTGGTCAGTGTAATTTATAAAGTCCTCTATTGCCTAGAACTTGTAAGTAAGTTCTTAAGCATCCTCATTCCATGTCCTGGCAGTTAAATTTAGCCAGGTATTTTCTAGTTAAGGTAAGAAACTCGGTTTGAGGATAGTATAGCCACTAACACTCATTCTCATTTTCTGGCTTGAAACATGTTCATGTTATCACTGTATCTCTGTCTTCCCGTTCATCATCAATTTGCTCTAGTGGGCACCAGTAACATCTCCATATGTCCTGTCTCATGCTAGTAGAGCCCAAGGGCATCTGCTTGCTTCAGGAACATAAAGAGCCTCAAACCATTCCATCAGGTCATGGGAATGAGGTCTATAATTGTTACTGGTATTTGGCATATCAAATACGACACGGGTAGCTTGCCAGGCTCTGCCATACGGGTGGCATATTATATGTGTGTTCATGTTATATAATGCAAAATTTCCTTGAAAATGTGGATTATTAATTAAAAGTATATAAGTAGCATTTGCATGTATAGAATAAAACAAATAGAGGTCATGGTTGTTTCAGTTTTTTCAACTGATAGAAATGATATTTTAGCATAGGGATCCATTATAAAATGCATAATAAAATGCCATTAGCAGAAAAGCAGGTAAGAACTTAAATATAAGCATAGTTCAATACTATTACTATTTATCAGATATTGAGCATGATTAAGCATTGTACTAGAAACTGCAAAAACACTACAGCCAATATTAGTAAGTAGATCACTTGATTACTTGACATCCCGTTATTCATCAATTTGCTCGACCGGGTGCCAGTAATATTTCCATTGGACCCTATTACGTGCCAGTGTAGCCCGATGGCATCTGGTTGCTTCAGGAATACTAAGAGCCTCAAACTACTCTTTTCAGGGTCTTGACGAAGAAGTCTGACCATCTTGTAGGTGTGCAGCCAAGTGATCTTTTGACGTCCCGTGGGATCCAGTTGGTAACAGCTCTAGTCCAGCGGTTGTCTCTAAATCGCATTACATATCCAGCCCATCTGATTTTCGATGCCTTGGCAAACGACACAGCATCCCTGACTCTGGAACAGCGATGGAGGTCGGAGCTCCAGATTCCTTCTCTCACTTGAGTGAGGCGTGATATTCCAAGCATAGCTCTTTCGATTCCTCTCTGGGAGACCCGAATAGCATTCTCATCCTGCTTTCATAGGGCCCAGGTTTCTGAGGCGTATGTTAATGCAGGGAGAATGGTGGAGTCAAAGAGATGTGCCTGGAGCCAGAGATTTTTTTTTTTTGGCTATTTCTTCAATGTTTTTGAAGGCAATCCATGCTGCTCTCTTCCTCCTGAGCAGCTCAGGTTTTAGGTCATTTATCATGTTGACTTCTCGACCTAGGTACACATAACTGCTGCATTCAGAGATTTTTGATCCATTGAGAGTGAAGGGGGACTCCGGAATTAGTTCATTTTTAATAAACATAGTTTTGTTGAGATTCAGCTGTAGACCTATCTTTCCACATACTCTGTCAAAGTCAGCCAGCATTTGTGCTGCTTGGCTAATGTTTGGTGTTATTAGAACAATGTCATCAGCGAAGCGGAGGTGGTGTAGTTGCTGACCATCTATCTTCACTCCCATTCCTTCCCATTCTAATTGTCGTATTATGTTCTCCAGGGTGGCCCTGAAGAGTTTTGGTGAAATGGTATCTCCCTGCCCAACCCCTCTATTGACATCGATGATCACTTCTTTGTAGCCTGGTGGTGAATCTGTAATACAGCTCACGAAGGATCCTGATGTATTGGGTTTGAACGCCCTGTTTGGCTAGGGCATCAATGACCGCTTCAGTCTCCACAGAATCAAAGGCTTTCTTTAAATCAATGAATGTGAAACATTCATTTGTCTCCACATTCATTGTAAGTAGATATTCTTTCTTTCTTTCTTTCTTTCTTTCTTTCTTTCTTTCTTTCTTTCTTTCTTTCTTTCTTTCTTTCTTTCTTTCTTTCTTTTCTTTCTTTCTTCCTTCCTTCCTTCCTTCCTTCCTTCCTTCCTTCCTTCCTTCCTTCCTTCCTTCCTTCCTTCCTTCCTTCCTTCCTTCCTTCCTTCCTTCCTTCCTTCCTTCCTTCCTTCCTTCCTTCCTTCCTTCCTTCCTTCCTTCCTTCCTTCCTTCCTTCCTTCCTTCCTTCCTTTTTTTTTCTTTCTAGGCCATACACAGTTGGCTCACAGACTTACCCACTGTACTATCTTTCCAGCTACAGATAATTTCCAACAAATATAAAATTAATAATTTTTAATTACTAGTATTTCACTTAAGTTTTACAATAAGTAAGCTGCTGCTCTGAACAGACACTACTTAAATGTCCCAAAATTTTAAACTTGTCTGGATTTGAAGAAACAAAATAATCTATTAACTAAATTAAAAAATTGATAAAAGTAAGTTAGTTTAAATATGCAAAACATGTAACACATATATGCAAAACATATAGTACTCATTGTATGTAAGTAATTTTTCTCTATCAGAAACTGCTGATTAGAAGAGAGAAGAACTTAGCAGGTGTTCTATTTTCAAATTATGCATTTTCCAAAGGCTTTTGTTTCAAATCCCTTTTATTTACTGAAGAAAAGAAGGCAAAATAAAGATTAAATTCCTTGGGCTAGAAACTAGCATATTGGAGGGTATTTTTGTGATCAGAGGAGCTGCCCCTGGGCCCTGAATGGTTGGTGGTCTGATATAGAAAAGACTGGATCCACTAGGATGAACCCAGAGTCACGGCAGAGCCTGGCAAGTTACCCGTGGTGTATTAGATATGCCAAAAATAGTAACAATAATGGACCTCATTCCCAATGAATGGATATTACTGGTGTATGTCCATTCACTCGAGCAAATCGATGAACAGGTCTAGCTGACCATGGAACCCCGAGGAGGGCAGATGGGTTTTGGGGAGTGGGCCCGTCGCCTCTGAGGGGTCCCGGAAGCAGCCGGATGAGACTCGCCTATCACACTAGCCACCATTTTTGCTGTCCGGACGCTGCGAAACGGCCTCAGACCAGATCAACAGAGCAAAGCCAGTTCGAGCCCAGGTAGGCGGCTCCAAGAGGCGGGAATCACTGGGAAGTCGTCAGATGGAGGTGTGGTCGTCCCTTCCCCCCCCCTCCATCTTGTCGAGCCTGGTGGCCCTGCCCGCAAGCTGCCCACGGGCCAGCACAGGGCCTCACGGACGGCTGGGGAGGCTGGCGCTCGGCTCGCGCCCGGGCCTAGCTGACCATGGAACCCCGAGGAGGGCAGATGGGTTTGGGGGAGTGGGCCCATCGCCTCTGAGGGGTCCCGGAAGCAGCCGGATGAGACTTCGCCCATCACACTAGCCACCATTTTTGCTGTCCGGACGCTGCGAAATGGCCTCAGACCAGATCAACAGAGCAAAGCCAGTTCGAACCCAGGTCGCTGCGCCATAGCGGCCTCCCGGTCCACTAAAATAGTGAAACAGTAATGTCTTTTACTGCATTGCAGTCAACGAAGAGCAGGAAAGTTTGTTGGGAAGGAGATATAAAGAGGAAAGAAATGACATACAGAACCCGCCAAGTGGTTGAGGTGGGGGAGGGAGGTAGGGACATTGGTAATGGGAGATGGGTTTGGGCGGAGGGTGCGTGTTGGAACACTGTAGAACCAAAGCTCTACATGAGCATCTTTCAATTAAAAAAAAGGTGGAATCTTCCACAAACATGTGGGAATCAGTGGTTAGGTAAGACAGAGAAGGGAACAGTGTGCTAATATTTGTCAAAAATGATAATACCAGTCTAGAACTGAGCATTGAATATAGGAAAAAAGATATACATGATGATCTCTGAATGTATGTATTGCAATCCACAATGTGTAAGAGAAGAGATAAAGAATTTGCCATAGAGGCAGGCTGGGGAGGGGGAGGGAAGTGGGGACATTGGTGTTGGGAAATGGGCACTGGTGGAGGGATAGGTGCTGGAACACTGTATGACGGAAACCCAAACATGAACATCTTTGTAATTGTATATCACATGGCGGTGTAATAAAATATTTAAAAAAAATCGATGAACAACGGGAAGATAAGTGATACAAGTAATACAAGTGAAGTGATTTTTGTTGATCCCCCTCAAGTTAATTAGGAAGTTTCACATTTGTCTATTTACTTGAAAAGTGGCTGGTGAGATTGCTATGGGAGAGATAAAATGTTAATATATACACATCTCTTGATTTTATTGATAATAAAGCTATGTTTTTATTAATTAGGGCAGTGATCTAGGGGTTGAGGAGATATTTCTTTAACAGAGGGGCTGGAGAGATAGTAAGTACAGAAGCTCTTACCTTTCACAGAGCTGACCTAGGTTCAGTTCCTGGCACCATGTACAGTAGCCCCCTCCCCTCTGGGGGTAGTCCTTGAGCACAAAGCCAAAGCTGGTGTGGCCCCTGAACAAAACTAAATAGAAATCTAACAAAAATTAGTAATGATAGTGACAGATTTTTAAACTTCCAATAAGAAGACTTTAGCAAAGATCATTTTAACATGAAAAAAAATATGTTTTTGCAAAGTAAAAGTTCTGCTTGTCTATTGTAGTCATTTTAGTCATTAATAGTCTTTGAAATTATTAAACAACAAATATCTAGATGTGATCTCTAGTTCCTTGGGTTATTTATATCATTTCCTCTTAGTCTGTCATTACGTGTGGTTTTCTCTTTCCTGAATAAAAAGTAGATTAATGTTTGTGTTTCAGTCTTCAGTTAGAATGATCTTTTAACAGGTGATCTTCCAGAAATTAGAAATATACACATTTATTAGTAAAAAGTAGAAGACTTTTGTTGTTTAACTTTTTTTTTTTTTTGCTTTTTGGGTGACACCCAGTGATGCTCAGGGGTTACTCCTGGCTCTGCACTCAGTAATCACTCCTGGCAGTGCTCAGGGGACCATATGAGATGCCGGGGATCTAACCTGGGCCGGCACAGGCCGGCCGCATGCAAGGCAAACTCCCTACCCACTGGACTATCGCTCCGGCTCCTTTGTTGTTTAACTTTATACACATGATGTTTATGTAGCAGTGACTCCTTTCTAGTTGTTAACATATAAGTATTAAGAGATTTAGGTAAAAATACAGATTTATAACTTCTCTTTCAAAAGCAGAATATTTGAGAACCCTGCATCTCTTCTGAGAGACATAATTCACAGACCCACCAGTGCGATTCCATATTGATGGAACATGTGTTCTCCCATTTCCCAAGGGTGTCCTAAATTTTTCAGTTCAATTTGACTTTATTACCCTGCACTAACTATTCCTTAAACATATACATTTTGTACATCTTTCAACTAAACTCACAATGTTCATTTGCTTTTTTCATTAGTCCCAAATTCACTTCCATCAAGCCTACTTCATTTGAAAACTGGAACTGGAAAATGCAGTATTGTTGTCAGGAGATGTCTAATGAAAAAATATTTTTCTTTCAATTATTTATAACTAACCCCTTTAGCTTTTCTTTGGTGATGCAAATTGTCTTAGTGATGACTAAATAATATTTCATAGGAGCTTCTTTTTTTTTCTGTGTAACAAAAGACTAGACTAAAATCAGATGCAACTGAAGACATTTTAATTAGATATTTCCACTGAGTCAATGTAATATTTTAAACCTAATATCAATTTTAAAATAACAGCTACAAAATGCATTTTAACTGATAGCTTAAGTACTCATAGGCAATTATATACTAAATTAAACACTTACGTAATAATTTGAACAATTGCTCATTAAATTATAAAGTAATTCTCTCTACTGTATTTTTATTGCAATTTTCATTTCACAAAGGATACCTGGTTATAACTGTTCTTACCTGTGGCAGAGAAGGAGACAGAAACCCCCTTTTTCCATTGGTCTCCATTATCGGTGGAAGAAAGATGCCTTCAAGACTGGGCAAGAAGACTACTGCCTGTTTTGAGGGAATTTCTCTGTCTCTGGATGGAGAGCAACCTCTTAGAACTAAACCTAAAGGCTGTATAATAATATAAAATAGGCAAGTATGTTCATTTACTTCCATTTTTCTCTTTTTCTTTTCAGAAATACATTTCTCCCCATTGGAAAACAATTTTTTTTTAATTTTTTATTTTTACAATTACAAAGATATACAATTAAAAAGTTCATATTTGGGTTTTGGTCATACAGTGTTCCAGCACCCATCCCGCCACTGGTGCCCATCTCCCACCACCAATGTCCCCGGTTCCCTCCCCCCTCCCCAGCCCTCCTCCATGGCAGGTTCTTTATTTCTTTCCCTTTCTCTCTCTTTCTCTTGGAAAACAATTTTTAAAATCCAAGCAACAACACTTTTCTACAAGATTTAAAGTTGGCAATTTCATGTAAACGGTAATCATCACCTCTCCTTCAAATAATTGGTCAAGTTGTTTTTTAATTCATTCTGTATCAAATCATTATTAACATCTTTTGTGCTCCAGAGACCACAGAAACACCCAGATATTAAGTTTGAACAAGGCGAACTATATCCTATAATAATATGACTTACTTTCAGAAAGAGGAAGAAATAATAAACAATCTTGTTGAAATAGGTAATTATCTCATCAATGAAAATATCTCAGAAAATGATAATGTTCTATATACACAAAGAGAGAATAAGAAAAATGAGAATAGGTAGGAAATAGAAATAAAATACAAATAAACATGTCAAAGGTATATTTAAACCAAGAGTCTTCCAAGCAGTGTAAAAGGGGTTCATTCAGGGGACCCTCCTGACTATTTTTGGCCATACATGTATTGTTGCTCTATCCCTCCACTGCAGGGATCACTAAGTTCACACAGGGCAGTGCTTAGGGCCATGTAGTGCCAGGGGGCAAAATGTGATCTTCCTAAAGCATGAACTCCGCCCCATTCCCAGGTCCCTCCATATTGCTCTACATAATATCCCTAGGGAACCATTCCCAGTTAGAAACACAATTCTATGAAGTGATTTATAGAGTAGAATGTGCTTATATGAAAGAAATTTGATAGCAAGGGATTAAAAGAACAAGCTATGCAACAAAGGGCTGTAAGAAATGGTGATACTGAGTCTGCAAAAGAAAAGCATATTTGCAAAGACACTAGAAAAGTAGTCATAAAAGGAGAAAAGAAAAAGTCTTATAAAGAAAGACTAGAAAATGATAGGAAAAAATTAGCATTTTTTGAATCAGTACTTGTGAGGATTCACCCAGAACTGTAACATTCAATGCTGTCATTACACTTTTGAGAGTTTAAACTTATTCCTCTGTATCAGTGCTTTTAATAAAGTTTATTGCTTAAATGTTGACCAGATTCACACAGATCAGAAAAGGTAAAGCTTGAACATCTTTGTAATTGTATATCTCATGGTGTTATGATAAAAATATTTTAAATAAATAAATAAAATTTAAAATTTTTTTAAAAAGTAAAGTTAGAATCGGTCTTGAAATTTCTAAGAAGCTGGTGTTTCCCCTCTATAAACTGCCATCTCTTGATTTTGGCTTCATATAGAAAAAAAAATCTTTTTACTTCTTAAAATCTAAACTTCACTCTCCTGGAAGTCTTATGAGCTTGTTTTCCTTGGAACAGTCACTGAGAGTTGCCACAGGGGGCCAAGTTTGTGCTGTGTGAAAAGGAATAGCACAGGTCTACCATGCTTCTAAGAGCTCCAGCTGTCACCGTGAATTAGGAAGGTATAGTTGTCAGCATCCTCACCAATTGTAGGATGATACACATCAGCACAGTTTACTTAACTGGATTAGCAAATCATCAGCAATTAGCATTCTGGGCCCTGTAGGGATTGGAAGACTCTTTTCTTAAGTAAGAGCCCTTGAAATAAAATGAGAATTCTGTCATTAGACACCAGTGGCTGTGTAGCAGCAGCACAGATAAACTTCACCTTGTTCAGCGTTTTGGCTAACACCTGACTGCAAAAATACTTCCCCAATTCAGGTGCCATTTGCATTTTTTCAAAGTTATGTTTACTGAGTAAAGTCATATACAAATAAAAGTCCAGCAAGAAGGGAAAAATAGATTTTCAAAAATCCAAATTTATAGTTTAGTTTTGTTTTCTACTTGTTTTCTAATCATCTCCATAAATCAGAGTAATAATCTGATATTTGCTATCTATGAATTCAGTCAGCTATTTCCACAGTAGATAAAGTTCTCTAAACACAACCTAAAAAAAATAAAGGAAAAAAAGGAAAAAGAAAGAACAGAACAGTTTATTTGGTGGTAATTTTCATTAACCACAGAGAATGTGTACTTTAAATTTTAGTTTGAAATTCATTGTGAGTTTTGTGTTAAAATTGGTGTTTAGAGTAATTTTTCAAACCAACTGTGAAATATAACAAAATGTTCAGAGGTTACAAAGTTCAGCTTCATTCTATATGTATTAATATTTTTGTTGTTTTTAATGCATATGTCATTAATAACAACTGGTAACTAATCTTGACACATTACTGTTACAAGGAAAGCATCACCGGTTTTTGCTCTATCTTTTACAAAGTAAATTTTATTCACATAACTTATCTTTTTCATGCTTAGATGACCCTAGTGGCACATTTGCTTTTATTTTTTCTTTTCTTATCTTTCACATTTACTCACATTCATGCTTCACCATATTATCGCTACATTGACCATGGCATTGCATTTTCTAATACAGGTAACCATGAAGTTGGCCTCACTGAACTGATACGTTGGGACAAATTACCTCTCTGGATAAGTTGATTTCCTTACTTTTTAAAATTTGAAGTTATAAATTTTCTTCACGAAAACCATAAAAGTTATTGCTCTTGAAAAGAATGTTACTTAAACTACAACTAAAAAATAAAACTATACATGTAAATAAATGGAAATTAAGCTTTTAAATAACAGATGTCCAGTTTAAGAACTTTAAAGTCTTGTGTAAACTAAAGAAAACTGAGAATTTGCCAGAGCAATAGTCCAGCAGGTAGGGTGTTTGCCTTGCACACGGCAGACCAAGGTTCGATCCCTGTTATCCCGTATGGTCCCCCAAGCACCACCAGGAGTGATTCCTGAGTGCAGAGCCAGGAGAAAACTGAGCATAGCTGGGTGTGACCCAAAAAAGAAAAGAAAAAAAAAGAAAATTGAGAATTTGCTTTTACAATGCTTGAGTTTAGGCATGAAATTTGTCTTTATGTTGCTTGAGACAATGAGTGTGGATTTTCAGGAAGAACATCAATGAGTGAAATTCTATTCTTTATGCTATTATCCAGACAATATTTTGTGAGGACATTTCATCGCACTTTCAAATTAGCCCAAATCCTATAAATGTTTCTTTTTTATTTGTTTTGCCTCCAAGGTATACAGCTGTCAAATAGGTAACATAACAACTTTATATCATCAATTCATGTTTAATAAAGAAAAACAGTGTTCTTTTAAAGTTAGTATGTACACACTATAAAAAGATCATAGCTATTGATTTAGCAAAAAGAATATTTGTAAAGACTATGGTGAGGTATAATTTTTACATGTATAATAAATAGTAATATCACTATCCTCAAAAGTGAAGGTTTTATTTTTAACAATAAAAGAGAAGCAATATAAAGCACAAATCTAAAAACTATGTAACTATTCATTCAATAAACACATTTATTGACTACTTACTAAGTGTTCTGCTAGATCATACTGATGAATAAAGCCATACCTACATCTGTAAAACTTATGTCCCTGCAGCAAAATATTCATAAACACCTGATTTCTAAAACCAGCTGTTTTTGTATTATCACAGTGATTTGCAAAGTAGGGTCAACAGATCAGCAGCATAAGTATCCTATGGGAACTTAAACATGCAGATTTGCTGTTGGCACTGCAGACCCACTGAATCAGTTTCTCCAACTGATTCCAATAAATAGTCTAAATGACTCTGCTACATTTTTAGGTACTCCTCAGTGAGTGAAAGTCATAGAGTCACTGTTGTTTAGGGGAGCCACAATAGGGTTATAGAGGAAACATTATATGTCTCAGAAAATGGGTGAGATGAAACTTCCTGGCAATGAACTGTTAAAAAACAATCTTCGTCTTGCAAACACAGAGAAAAGTAGCCAGGTGTGTAACAAAACTCTCAGTGGTAAAGGGACTTAACGATGTAAGCAGGTAATCCCTGTGAGACCTAGACAGATTAGGCATGAGCTAGGCAAACTGGTGAATGACTGCCTCATGAACATGGCTATTATTCTCTGTTCCTCTTACCAAGGTGGAGCTAGAGACCAACGTCAGTCTCTGAAGTCCAGTTTTTGTGTAATAATGAATTTAGTCCTGCTCAGAAAAAGGTCTGGTCTTTGTCCTGGGCTTCTGGGGACTAAAATATTTTAGTGAGTTGAATAATTATTTGCTTAGTGTAGAGGCTAGGATGGAGAAAGCCAACCTAAAGCTGGAATGAAGAGTCTGTCCAAGCGAAAAGAAAAGCATTGACATCAGCATCTTTGGGCCTTGCAATATCAGCAAACCCAGTGGCTGAGATCAAATGCGTACCTTGATCAATCTTGCCTATGTAATAGAGCATCAAAACAAACACTCAACTAGGATATCTACTTATATTTGACGAGTGTGAAAAGAAACTCAATAGAGACATAATAATCTCTTCAATAAATGGTATCAAGAAAACTATAAAATATAAGCAGAGTAAATTGGATACCATACATTTCTCTTAAAAAATTAATCCTAGGTGGACTGTAGACTTACCATAAGGTCTAAACAATAAATCTTCAAGAAGAAAACATATGGAGGAAACTTTCTGCTCTGGTATTGGCAATGGACTTTGGGGTATGACAAAAAAGAATAATAGAAGCAAAAATAAGCAAGTGAGTCTATCTCAAGGAAAAAACACCCCCACAGAAAATAAAACATGTAAAGGCAATCTATGGAATGGCAGAAAATATTTGTGAATCTTATGTCTAATATAATATAAAATTCATCAGTACTCATAAAATCTAAAGCAAAAGTATCTTATTTTTTTTAAATTAGAGGAAGCTAAGACAGTTTTCTAATAAAAACGTAAAATGGTCAAGAGATGAATAAAAGATGCCCATCATCAGTAATCATCAGAAAATGCAAATCAAAGCTGCAATGAAAAATCATCAGCACTAATTAGAATGACAACATACAGAACACAATCGATAACAAGTGTTGGTGGAGCTGTGACACAACGGAACTCCTACTGATGAGATTGTACATTGTAAACCCATTATCACTTTGAATAAAGGTTGCTCAAAAATTTATAACAATACAATACCTTACAACTTGGGAATCAAATCCCACTACCTCATATATATCCAAAAGAAATGAAAGCAGAATTGAGATCCTAAAATATATCTCCACACATCCATCCTCACTGAATCACAGTAGTCAAGATATGGGAACAACCTCAGCATCTATGAAAATAAATGAGTAAAAAATACGTGTAACAGGTATCTTTTATGAATAATATGTGCACAGATAGAGAGAGAGGGAGAGGGAGAGAGAGGGAGGGAGAAGAAGAGGGAGAGATAGAGATAGTAAGTATTTGGTAATGAGAAGGAAGATCCCAGTGTGCAAGCAAAATAAATCAAACAGGAGAGAACATTTCTATATGATACCACTTAAATATAGATTGGAAAGAAGCCAAATCTATAGGAACAATGAAATACTGGTTGTCAGGAGTTAAGGGTAGAGAAAATAGAGAGCTGCTATTACTGGCTAATTTGTTCAAAATTCCAAATATAACACAAAAATTTCTAATTATTTTTTTAAATTTTTTTATTTTTACAATTACAAAGATATACAATTAAAAAGTTCATATTTGGGTTTTGGTCATACAGTGTTGCAGCACCCATCCCGCCACCAGTGCCCATCTCCCACCACCAACGTCCCCGGTTCCCTCCCCCCTCCCCCAGCCCTCCTCCATGGCAGGTTCTTTATTTCTTTCCATTTCTCTCTCTTTCTCTTTTCATTCCCCTCCAGACTATAGATTACAGAACATACATTAAAGGGTTGTCATGTGTATCTTTTTGCCTCTTGATTCTAGTTAACAATACTCTGTTAGAATTTAATCTCATATGTCAATTTTATCTCAATGAAATAATTAAACTAATATGAATTTAACATGGTAAAGCATAAAGTAACTAGGAATTTCAATTGCTTATCAATTGAAACAATTCCAAATATTTATCAGATAATAAATAGGACAAGAAAAACATGCCCTATTTCAACTGTACCTGAAACCATCCAGATTTCCACCCAAAGCTCATGCATGCATACACATGCATACAGACATATGTGCGCATAGACACGTCTGCCTCAAAGGTTACTGACTATTCAATTTAAAGAACAGGGATCTGCTCCTTGGCACTTCATCTAAAGACTTCTTCCAAGTTGGCTTTGCCCTCCTGTTACTCTGACCACGGTATGGTTTTTTCATTTATCCATTAACTTCCATTTATAATTGCATCATCACGCTTGTTTTCTTTATCTTCAAGGCTTTGGCCATGCTCACCAGCTGTAAGGAAAGAACTACATTTCCCCTTTTTTATCCACACAGCCCAGTCTCTTTATTCTTTTTTTCAACAATACTCTCTCATTCCCCACAACCTTTTTTTCTCACTCTTATTGTCTATTCTTTTTATCACCGTTCTTTCTTGCCTGACAGTGTCGCATAAAATTCACTGGGGTTAAATCCTTTGATGATTCTTCTTCAAGTGCTTTCTCTGCCCAAATTGTGTGGCATTTGGTTTTAGATTTGTTTTTCATTTTTATTGTGTTGGAAGTCCAATGATTTTATTTTCAAATTGTTTTTCTGATACTCTTTGTTTATCTCTGCCTCATTTTAATGATCTAATTATTGAACAAATAAAGTTCAATTAATCTTTCCTAAAGCCATGTGATAAATGTGTGACAAATGCCTTAGTGGAGCAAAATGAAAGTTTATATAAATTAAATTACTATAAATGATTTGATACTCTTGACAGTAATGATGTGGTTGAAGATCTAGTCCACATTTAAACCTTTTGTATTTTCTTTTTTATCACATAATTATTATTTTATTTTATTTCTATTTTATTTACTACATTTATTACATTCATTATAGTTTATTTATTATATAATTGATATATGATATAATTAATTATATAATTAATATTTTATAAAACATTAGAAATTTTATGTTTTCTAAATTCTATTTTTCAGTTCTCAAACATAAAGAATTTTTTAAAAAGTGCTAGAAATATTTGCAGTGTTTTGTTTTCTTTGGAAGAGGTGCCTGTAGCTTGTTTTTGACATTTCAATTTTTATACCTAGAAATTAAGTAATTTTTTTCTAGGTATAACATAAATTTATTTATATTTTTTAATAAAACAGGATAAAACACTTAGTTTGCTAGAGTCTTATTTTTTCTCTGTATCTGGCTAATGATATCTCTTTCACATAGTTGGAGAGGACAAGTCAAAAGCAGCGTGTAAGGTACAAAACTTACTGCTGGGAATATCTTAAGTGTTATATAACTGTTTCTTTCTATCAACTTTTCCAATGAAATTATTATTCTTAATACTGAATATTTATATTCCAGAAATATACTTCATCAATTCTCTTCAAATTGCTTTCACAGATAGCCTTATGATTACTTTAATAATATTTATCTTTTTTAAATGACTGGAAAAGAGAAATATGCAGGATTTGAAAACTAATTTTTTGAATCTATACTTTTTTTCAAATACATAGCTATCAAAGGCCCAGATGTACACCATATGAATTGATAAAAATGTACATAGGAAGTTGTGATAAAAGCTTTTCTTTTTTAGTCTATCATATCTCAATTCAAGGTTACTCTTATACAGCTGGTATACATTAAATACAATAATTTGAGATATATCTAAACAGTGGGTATAAAAAGTATGAAAAGTGAATTATGAATATTTCTTCCTGGGATGGAATCATTCCATTTATATTTCATCTTTTCATTATGGGCAAAATAGTGTAATTAAAAAGTATTTGGTGGTTTTATTTTTTCCTAATTGTAGACTATGTCAACTAGATAGTTCCCTTGGTTTCATTATAATCCATTATCTCTTTTTCTAATCCTTACCTTTCTATGTCAGTTCTATGCAACTCCCTCTAACCCCCACTATGGTTTTGGGGCCACAACCAATGGTGCTCAGCACTTACTCCTGGCTCTTCGCCCAGGCTTCACCCCCTGGATGTCCTTATGCGGTGCCAAGGATCACACTTGGGTCTGCAGTGTGCAATGCAAATACTTTTCCCACTACGCTTTCTTCAGTCCAGTTGTATACAGGTTTTTTTTTATTTAAATGGAACTCTTGAGAGCATGTAGCATGTTGCCTTGCATGTAGCTGACCCTGGACATGGCTGACCAAGGTTCAATTCCCGGCATCCCAGATGGTCCCCTAAGCATTTCCAGGAGCAATTCCTGAGTGCAGAGCCAGGAGTAACCCCTGAGCATTGCTGGGTATGACCAAAAAAGAAAAAAAAAGAATAAACATAATACAAAGAAGACCTCTGACCTCCCCTTCTAATTCCACCCAGTGTTACATCTTATTAAAAACTTTAATGTGACAGTAAAAATACTGATATAGGGACATTGTGAGTGGAGAATTAGGTGACAATTTACTATATATATATATATATATATATATATACTATATATAGTAAAATTATATACAGTATATGTAATTGTATATAGTATATATAGTAAAATTAAATTTAAAAAAGCTGTATAGAACTGGACTGTCATATATATGATAGTTTACTATATATATGTTTACCATCTAAGTAAAAAAAGCTGTATAGAACTGGACTGTCATATATATGTGACAGTTTACTATATATATAGTAAACTGTCACCTACAGGGTCAGCTATATGCAAGGCAAATGCCCTAACCGCCATGCTCTCAAGAGTTCCATTTAAATTAAGAAAAGCTGTATAGAACTGGACTGTTTTATATATATATATATATATATATATATATATATATATGACAGTTTACTATATATATTTATATGAGAGTTTACCATTTAAATTTAAAAAATCTGTATAGAACTGGATTGTCATATACATATCACAGTTTATATATAGTAAACTGTCCCTAATACATATACACACATACACTTTGTATAAAACCATAACAATCATGACACAGACACATGACATGCTTAGGGGACCATATGGGATGCCGGGAATTGAACTTTGGTCAGCCATGTCCAGGGTCAGCTACATGCAAGGCAAATGCCCTAACCGCCATGCTCTTAAGAATCCCATTTAAATTTTAAAAAAAGCTGTATAGAACTAGACTGCCATATATATATATGACAGTTTACTATATATATATAGTAAACTGTCACCTAATATATATACACACATACACATTTGTATAAAACCATAGCAATCATGACACAGAACTGTTTCATCAAAAGAATCTCTCATGTTACCCCTTCATTTGTCAAATGAACACTGCCTACTCCATTGTCTCTAACCTCTGAAACCACCAAACTGTTCCCCATTTCCATAGTTTGCTTATTCTTATAACTTTATGTGAGTGTAATCATATGCTATATGGCCTTTTAATATGTCTTTTTCAACCTATTCTAGAAAATGCGCTCATACATAAAAGTTGTGTGTGTACAAATAGCTTACTCTTTTATTCCATGTAGACATTTTGGTTCTTTAAAGATTTGGGGGAGTGTATTGTTGGTGGAAATGTCAACCGGTACAGCCTTTTTGGAAAACAATATGAACATTCCTCCAAAGACTAGAAACTGAGCTTCCTTTTGACCCAGGCATACCACTCCTGGGAACATACCCTGGGAAGCCCAAAACACAGCAGCAACACCATCTGCACTTTCATTTCATAGCAGCAGTATTCATAATTGCCAGAATCTGGAAGCAACCAGGGTGCCCAAGAACTGATGACTGAATAAAGAAACTTTGGCACATCTACACAATGGAATACTATGCACCTGTTAGGAAAAATGAAGTCATGAAATTTGCCTATAAATGGATAGAGATGGAGAGGATCATGTTGAGTGAGATTAGCCACAAGGAAGAAGACAGATATAGAATGACTGCATTTATTTACATGACATAAATATATATACATATATATGTGTATGTATCTATACATATACATATGTGTATATATACATACAAATATATACATATATACAAATATATAATATATTGTCAAATATATATATAAGTATATATATTTGTATTATATACAATTTGTATTATATACATTTGTATTATATATACAATTTGTATTATATATATACAAATATATATATTTGTATTATATACAAATATATATTTGTATATATAGTATGATAACAATATACAAGGTTAGGCAAAACATGGATGAGGAGGTCTTGTCGAAAGGTGGAATCTACCACAAACATGTGGGAGTCAGAGGTTAGCTAAGACAGAGAAGGAAACAGTGTGCTAATAATCTTCGAAAATGATAATACCAGCCTAGAACTTATCATTGAATGTAGTCAAAGGGATACACACAAAAACCTCTAAATGTATGTGTTGCAATCCACAATGTGTAAGAGAAGGAAGAGAGAGAGAGAGAGAGAGAGAGAGAGAGAGAGAGGAGAAGAGCTAAAAAGCATGTCATAGAGGCAGGCTAGGGGATGGGGGAGGGAATTGGGGACATTGGTGGTGGGAAATGGGCACTGGTGGAGGAATGGGTGGTGGAACACCGTATGACCAAAATGCTAACATAAACATCTTTGTAATTGTATATCTCATGGTGGTATAATAAAATATTTAAGATTTGGGAGAGTGCAAATTAAAGGTTCTCTGAACATCCCCATACAGTTTTCTAGAGAACTTGTACTTTTATTAGTCTTGGATAAATATTAGTAGTATAAATATAGATAAAAAGACAAATACAATTACACAGATATAAGGTAGTATAAGTTTGGTTTGGTTTTTTTTCTTTTTTAAGACAGTACTGCATTATTATACATAGTAGTTATGCTCTTTTTTTAAAATTTAGGCAGAATATTTTATAACAATGGCTTATATGAATCAGGTTTTCAGTGTTCTTATACCATGTCCACCACCAGAGTACCAGCATTTAATCCATCTCTGTCTCTATTCCTCTTTCACACCACGGCCCTAAATCCACTTTGCAAACTCAGTTCTAACGGTAGACTCTTGGGTTCTGTTACTTTGGCCATATTTTATTCCCTGATTATGTGTAGCTATATTCCATTTAAGTTAATGTTTTTGAGTTAATGTTTTTGGGCTTTGGGGGGTAGGTACATAAAGTTGCTCCTTAGGCACTTGTCTTGTGTTTGATCTCCAGCACCACATATAGTCCCCCAAGCTCACTGTTGGCTGTGCCCCACCCCCAAAAAAATGCATAGATAAATAAAATGGTAGTTTTTTTTTATATCATCACCAATTTCTCATGTCACTACAATTTTTCCCCAATGCTGTCAGATCTAATAGGTTTGTAAAAACTAATGATAAAAAAATCATTGTGTTATTGTTAAATGTATATCTTCTGATAAACTGTCCTCTTTCCTTCTACCAATTCTCTAGTTGTAAATTTACGAAAGTATTTTGTCAGGGAGGGATCTTCCAAGCTGTACTTAGAGAATCTAAGGGCCACACTCAGCAATTCTTGGCCAAAGGTACTGGCATTTCAAAGCAAAGTCCTAGCAAAGTAGTTCTGCTCAGCTCTGTAGTATTGGGCACCACCAGGGCCGTCCATCCATACCTGGCAGCATCCGAGAGCCAGAAGGGTTTCACTCAGCTAGGCTTGATGGGTGTGGAAGGAACACGGTGTTGTGGACTGAACCCACTCACGTACATGCATACTATTGTGCCATCTTTTCAGCTCTAATTTGAACATTTTTACTATAGTTTTGATAGTTCTTATGTTCATGATACAGCTACATATGTGCTTTGCCAATATATTGGCAAATATATTTGCCTGTCTTTTTTTCCTTTTGCTTTTTTGTGGGTCACACCTGGTGATAATCAAGGGTTCCTCCTAGATCTGCACTCAGGAATTACAACTGGCAATGCTTGGGGACCACATGGAATGCCAAGGATAGAGCCAAGGTCAGAAGAGTACGGGGCAATTGCCCTACATGCTGTACTATCGCTTGGGCACCTTACCTAAGTATTTTTACCTTTTGTAATAGGGACTTCCACAGTGAAAATTTTTTTCTAGAGTTTTATAAAATCTAATTTATAAAATTTTTACTATAAAAAGATATACTGTAATTTATACAGGTGTTTCTGTCCAGATAATAGCTCTCTTCCTTTTTCTAGACAACCTTTGAATGTATATTTTGTAAACGAAAGAAAATTTTGGCGACGGAACAATAATCCAGTGGGTAAGCCGCCACCGACCTGGGTTTGACCTTCGGCATCCCATATGGTCCCCCCTGAGCTGTGCCAGGAGTAATCTCTGAGTGCACAGCCAGGAGTAGCCCTAAGCATCGCTGGGTGTGACCCAAAAAGGAAAAATAATAAAATTAAAAATCTTAAGCTATTTTTAAAAAAGACAAAACCTTAATAAGCAATTTATTATAAATAAACATTATAACAATGTGTAATATTTTAAAATTCAATAAACTGATTTATAGGTTTATTATCTTTCGTAAGAACCAGAAATCTACTAAAATCAGAATAGTAAGCAAATGCGTAAATAAATATATTCAATTTTATTAGCTATGTCAAAACACACACAATAAATACTTTACTAATAATATACCTTTCTTATAGTACAACAAAGAAATAAATTGTGTCAGTAATCTTGGATTTTATTACTTTGTTTTTTCTTGTGGGGCCACACTTAGCAGTACTCAGGGCTTACTTGATAAGATATATTTATCAAGTATATTTATAAGAGGAATCATATTTATTTATAAGCATGAATATAACTACTATGTTCTGTATACGGTATCATGAAGTAGACTCAATAAAGTCCTGTTCACAGTAATTTAATATTATAAAAATATATCATTGATACAAAGTTTACTACATACAAAGTTAGCACCCTCCAGAAGCTTAGGGAACCTGTGGTAACTCCACTAAGGCAGTCTTCCTGATTTACTCTCATTCTGTCTACCCCCCATAACTTTTTAAAATCTGTTAAAATTCTGTTAATTCCAGTTTATGTAATTGATGCAACTCATTTTCCATCGTGGTTTTTATTCTCTACCATCATTATTCAAAATCATTATTTAATAATAAATATATCAAATCATCTCTTTGTCACATACTTGAGTCAGTTTGTGTTTTAATAACATCAGTATATAGTTGACAAACCAATAGTAGCTTCTGCTCTGTTAACACTGGAAGAAACTGAGAGTTCAAATATTAAAAAACTTACATTTGGCAGAGTGAAGAACTGACTAGAGATAATAAGTGTAAAGTTAAGGATGGTTAAGCAAGGCAAGATTCCTATGCTCTGTTCAAAGCCACTAATGAGAAGGCAATGCAAAGGCAAGATCACATAAGGGCAACGTGAGCTTAAACTGGACTCTGGATGGAGGGGACAGGGAATTATTTCCATGCTGTGAATGATGCATGCAAAGACACCTAAAACCATTTTAGCTGAGATTTAACTGAGTCCCACCTAATTTCTAAGTAGAAGAGTCTATTTAAAAGCTTTGGTTTTCTTTTTGGGTAACACCTGGCAATGCCCAGGGGTTACTCCTGGCTCTGTACTCATTTGGTGAAGAAACAAGTGAACCATATTTGTTTGCTTCACTTTAATGTGATTTTTGCCAGTAAGAGCCCTAGAAAAAGGCTGTTTTAGAATAAGCAAAGTAAGAAAATTAAAACACTAATCACAAGGATTATATTTCTAAATTCCAGTGTATAATCTAAGAAGTAGTCTCTTAGGATTTACTTTAGAAGAGAATATAACAAATGTGTCTGTTTCAACATGAGTACTCATAGGTTGTTTCTCTTCTAAATGAGTAAACTCTTGACAATGGAGAAATCTACCTGAGCCATCAATTCCTAAAATAATTGAATCTGATAGAGAGTTTCAGAACTGCCTTTATATGATACATGTAAATTAAGGATGGTGTGAAGCAAGGCAAAAATCATATGATCTGTCTATAGCCAATAATGAGAAGGCAATGCAAAACCAAGATCATCTAAGAGAAGTTTGATTCTAGATTTCACGTTAGAGGGATGGGCTGGAGACTTAGTTCCACAGTAAACATTGAGAAAGAAGTAAGCTTTTAGAAAGATGAGAGGAAAAGAGAAGTAGGTTGAGAAATCTTCTTAGAAATAAATTTGCTCAGTTTCTGTTTAGTCTACAGATTTTTAAAGGCAAAATACCCAAGTTGTAATTAAATGTATTGAGTACACTTACTCTGAAGTACAAGAATTTTTGGAGTTCAACAGGCAGCAACCCCAGGCTCTCAAATATTAATCAGACTTAAAAACTTTCACCTTCTAACAAAAATGCACACCCAAATTTCTTCATTGGGAAGAATCTTGAAATATTTGCTAAGTTCCCATCTAACCTAGAAATTATGATGCTAAGTTATTAAAAAATTGACAGAAAAATAATGTGGATCCAATAAATATTTGCTGAAATTAATTTAGGAAGTAAAGGGGTAGATATTTTATGACCACAGCTTATCTAATTCTCACAGTGAAATAGTTGAATGAACTTCCTTTCCTTTGAAAGTCTTAACATTTGTTCACCACATTTCCCTACTAAAATATGCAAGGTAGAGCTATTCTTCCTAGCCATATTTTTAGACTTCCTTCAATGGTCTTATTGTGAAATGTCATTTCCCCCAAATTATTTCAAACATAGAGTTTTATATCTCTTGTCCAAAAATAAATTACTCAAACTTGATTGCTTATAGAATGATGTACTAATGATGAATATGGATTTTTTGCTTCATAGAATTCTTTTTTTTTGGGAAAAGATACTTTATGATTTATGATCCTTAATGACCTAGTTATTTGAACAAACCATGGAAGGTATCAATGAGTTTTCTTCAATTGGTTAAAATATCATACATTTCTTTCACCAGTTCAGACATCTTTGTCTTTGATCCTGATTCACAGAATTTAGTGAGGAGGTGGAAAAGAGGATTGTTATAGAAGATGAATCAACAACATGATGGACAAAGGATCATAGAAGTAATGAAAAGATTTTTTAACTTCAAAAAATAAGTCAAAAAATGTGAGAATCTTTGGATAAGGAAATGAAATCTTGCTTTAGCAGAAATTACCTGTCCAATACATACAATATGTTCTTATAAGAGGAATCATATTTATTTATAATCGTGAATATACTTATGTTCTGTTTAAAATTTCCTTAAGTAGACTCAGTAAAGTCCTTGTTCACAGTAATTTACTATTATAAAAATAAATAACTGATACAAAGGTTACTGTACATAAAATATTATCAGAAATTAGAAATGGCTTTCAATGGTTTTCCCATGACTATAGCTTTTATAACTTTTGTAAGCAGACAGCACAAAATTATTATTCATGGTTATTATAATATGGATATAGAATGCATAATTATTAACAGATAACACAACCAATTTGTTTTAACATGTTTATAGTAATTTGAAAAAAAATGCTAATTTTTTGCTAAACTTATTTAGGACTTGCTCTGAAATTTTCTACTCAAGTATTGTAATTTCTAAATTTAGGAGTTACAATAAACTCTAAGTTAGAAACTACTAATTAGGAAAATCTCAAGAGAAAATGTTTTATGATTAAAAATGAAGTGAGAATTTCCTCATATATTATTAGTTGTTTGTTTTTCTTCATTTTCCTAGAAAGAATAAGATAAAACATATGATGCTTTCCATTTATTAAACTAAAGTTTAGAAGGTCTTAAACCTATATTGTTTTTTATTAGTACAAGAAGAAGCAAAGCTAAATTAGGTGCAGGGTAAGTTAGTGATCTAAAATTCAAAAATGCATTTTTTTCCAGAAATAATTGTGTAACTAGCTTTTAGATACCCTGCTCGATCATAAAATATCTTCAATATGTGATATTCTATTCATTTGTATCTATAAAATATAGAAAGCCCTTAAGCAATTTTAAAATTAAAGTAAAAACTATAATTTTTACATTTAATTTACATGTTAAATTAGAGACTAATCTAGTTTTGAGTGTCTTGATCTCTACTAATACAGTAACAAAGGATGTACTATATTGTAGAAGTCCAAAAAAGACACTTAAAGTTTTGATTCTTCAAATATAAAAAAAAATTAAGACTACCATTTAATGTTACTTAATTTTTAAGTTATAATGCAATACGTTTTCATTGGAGATTATTTAAAATATATAAATCAGACATTAATGAAGCATGCATCTGAAATTTTTTAAATATAGCATTACTTATAATGTTTATGTTAGTTTTCTGTTGCTGTGTAACAAATTACATCCTACCACCCTCCAAATTTAACAGCTTATGTCAACATTTTTAGTTCAAGTTTCGGAAGGTCAGGAATTCAGGAGTGGTTGAGCTGAGTAGCTCTTACTAAGATTCTTTCATGAGGTTGTAATCAAGCAGCGGGCCAGGGTTGCAGTCATCTCAAGAAGACCCAGTTGGGCAAAAAGAATTTGCTTTTAAGTTCACTCATAGTTGTTGGCAAGCCTCACCTCTTCCTGGCTGTTAGCCAGAGACTGCACTTCCTTGCTCTATGAGCCTCCCCACAGGGCTGCTCACAGTATGGCAGCTTGCCTACATGAGTGATCCAAGAGATGGATGAGATGGATTCAGAGACCTAGAAAGAGCCAAGGTCTTTTATAACCTAAGCTTAAATAGACACCTGTGTCATGTAGATAGAGGCTGAAAAATATGGGAAGGAACCAATGAGTATGAAGATCATAGGTTGGCATCATTGAGTAGCACTGTAAAGCAAATAACAATGTTAGACTTCTTTGTGTTTTTATTTTTTGTTTTCAAATGTTATGTTAAATAACTTAACAGTAAGCATTTTAGCTAAGTACTTTACATATTATTAAAATATCTAATAAACATTTTAGTTATTAGGCTATTATATACTGTTGATTTTTATATTGTTTTTAAATGCTTGCTATTGTAAATTTTGCATGAAGCTTTTCAGTCTGTATGTGGGATAATTTATTTTGGATTGCAATCTAGCTATGGGACTAATTTAAAAAGACTTAACACAAGTTGCCAAATTGCCTTTCAACTGGATCCTATCAATTTAACTCACAGAGGGATATAAGAATGTCTTTTTCACTGCCTTTTTATCTGGGGAATTTTTAAGTTTTAGAAGTTAATAGCACTATGGTGTTTCCTTTTCTTCTATTCTCATGTTAGCTTCCTTATTCCTTGATTTCTATTACTAGCATAGCTCATAAACATAGCACTCAAAATCTTGTGTGTGCAAACCTGTATGTATTTACTTGGAAGAAATTTATAGAGAAAAGGAAATTAAGTCAGAGTTAGAAATTCTTTTCTGTAGATCAATGAAAAATGAAGGGGGTGGTGGGGGCAGGAGGAAAGCATTTAGAGAGGTGATCATATAGAGATTAGAAACTATTAGCTACTGTTGTATTTACTTAAATGTCAGCATCTCTAAGATGAGAGGGAAAGAGAAACAAATTTAATAGGAAGGGGACTGTGTGTGTCTGTGCGCCCAGGCGCACTCCTCTGTGTGTGTGTGTGTGTGTGTGTGTGTGTGTGTGTGTGTGTGTATGTAAGGATGTAAGGTGGGGGGCAGAATTATGGTACAGGTCATTCACACTGATTATCCCCTGAAGAACATATTGGTCTAGGAGACCTGGACCAAGGGGAAAACATGAAAAGTCCTTCCTTAATTCAGCACACTTAAAGTGCTTTTCTTTTCATTCCTTTTTGCTTTTCCCTTTTCCCTTCTTTTCAATTACTCCAAAAAATTATTTTCCGAGGCAAAATCATGATAAATTATAGGCAATCTTTCATCAAAGTGCATTCTATATAATCAAGAGTATTATGGAGATAATTCAGGAACTGCCTGCTACCACTCCAGAGTTGATAAACTCACCATTAACTTTGATAAAACCATGCTTTTATACAGTATTGTAATTTTGTTAAACTATCTTAAGTTTTTTTGAGGCTGCTATTTGGTGAGTTACTTTTGATTGAAAGATGTATTCTTTATTTTAAAATTTACTTTGTAAATGATCATTAGAAACAAAATAATAGGGCTGCTTTATTTGCTCACTGTAAACAGGAAATACTTTCACTGGTCTCATTGTATATTACAGACTCTTATACTGTAAAAGGTACTTTTTGTTTAATGGTGTTACAATGAATTTACCTTTTCTGGCATTCATGTTTTATTTTATTGACATTTATGTTTTCTTTTTTTTGTTGCCTTTTTTTGGGGTCACACCCAGCAATGCTCAGGGGTTACTCCTGGCTCCGCACTCAGGAATTACTACTGGTGGTATGTGGGGGACCATATGGGATGCTGGGAATCTAACCCAGGTCTGCCTCATGCAAGCAAATGCCCTGCTCACTGTACTATCACTCAGGCCCCGCCATTTGTTTCCTTTAATTAACTTGTATGTATTACATCTCATAATATATGCTCTGGTTAGAGGCCTACTTTTATTAATTTGTTGGGCCACACATCCACTGTGGTTCGTAGGGCTTACTCCTGGCTCTATGCTCATTGATAAATTCAGAGGTGTTTAGGAAGCCATATAGTATGACAGGTATAGAACCCAGGTCAGATGTGTGCAAGGCAAAGTACTATCGATACTATCGTACTGGCTTCAATTTTTACTTATTTTTATTTATTAACCTTTCAGTGCTAGGCGTTGAACCCAGGGTATCACAAATGAAGGCACAAATGCTCTCTCTACCTCTGAGCTCATCCGAGCATATATTTAAGAGAACTACTTTTATGTATATTTAATTTTTAAAATATCTACCACTGTGCTTAGAATGTAAATATTTTTTAAACTATCAAGCAATGCAATTGGGGATTTGAATGCCAAATAGAATATACCTTTGTGTTTATGAACTAAGTTCTCTTGCATGAAATAATAACTATTTTTAGCCAGGTGATTGGCTAAAAATGTAGACTTAAAGATTTGCTGCAAATAATACACACCAAACATACAGATGGCAGTGTTCTAACGGGAGGGATGGTGGGTTCTAGCCCTGGCCCACCACCGCAGCAGAGCCTTACAACAAGCCAGATGACCCCCACTCCATGAGGGCCTCCATTTTCCACATCCGGACTTCTCTCTCCTCAGAACTCCACCCAGCAGACCAGCCTACCATAGCCCGGCTCATCGAGTTCCACCCTGCAGCAGTCTTTTTTAAATCCAGCTCAGGTATGCCGGTCCAGAGACTTGCAGACATGGGGCAGAGCTGCTACTGGCTCTCCCTGAGACCAGCCACTCACGAGGCGCCCAGGAGGGATGGTGGGTTTTAGCCCTGGCCCACCACCGCAGCAGAGCCTTACAACAAGCCAGATGACCCCCACTCCATGAGGGCCTCCATTTTCCACATCTGGACTTCCCTCTCGTCAGAACTCCACCCAGCAAACCAGCCCAGCTTGTGCAGCCGCCTGCGTGCAGCGGTTCATCAATAAATGCTGGACTTAGAGATGACTACAAGAGTATGCTACCTGCATGGCAGAGCCTGGCAAGCTACCCATGTTGTATTTAATATGCCAAATACCAGTAACAATTATAGACCTCATTCCGGAATGGATTGAGGCTCTTTTATGTCCTGGAGCAATCAGATGCCCTTGGGCTCTACTAGCATGAGACAGGACATATGGAGATGTTACTGGGGCCCGCTCAAGCAAATCGATGATGAATGGGAAGACAGTGATACAGTGATATATATATATATATATATATAATATATATATATACATATATAAACATATATATATACATATGTATCTTTTATAATTCATATATCTAGGTCATAACATTCATTCATTGCCAAAAATATTGTTAAATATTCTCATATTAGCTAGACATACTTGCTGTATCACACCAGAGAATATAAGATTTAACTCCACTGACACAGAGAAATGTGGCCTAACTCTAAGTGACATGTTTACTAAGCGCATTTTAGAAATAAGAAGTGGATGAACTGAAACAAAGAGAAACTGGTAAAGAAGGTAATTAGAAAACTGACCAAGCAACAAAAAGCAATATATGGAAGAGGGCAATTAAAGATTACACAGGAACAATGATCAACACCCAATGTTTCTTAGATGTAAGTAGAGGAGGTGCAATATGATGAGAATATTTCTCACTTTAGGAAGTGGCTACAATAAGGTAACATTAATCTTCAATCAAGTGGTAGTCAAAGGAGAGAAGAGGGTGAGTTGATAGGGTTTTTTTTAGCAATTCATATACAGCTATCAATGATCAATTTAATAAGAAAACCTGAAACACAGGAGAAAATATTAGACATTTTAGAAGCAGTCAGTGTTACGTAGCAACCATGGTCATGACTGGGGGTGAGTAAAGGCGAATTTAGATAGAGAGAACTGTGGACGGAGGAAAAAAAGGACAAGCAAAAAAAAGGAAATGATTGAAGTTGCATATAATTTGTTGTCACCATTTTAATAAGATGTTTACATTAAGTACAACAGCTTCTGGAGTTGTAATAAACTAATAATAAAGGTTCCATTTGTTACAGTATCTTGATATAGTTTATTTTGGCTCATGGCTTAAAAAGTCAATGCTATATTTCGTCTCATAGACTTGTTAGTTTTAATAGAGAAGACAAGCTTCTGTTGAGATTTTGGCTTTCACCTCACCTTGGAATCCATAAAGATCATTAGTCCTTAAAAACATCGTAAATTGTGGTTTGTGCTCGCACCTCTTGCCATCAGTTTTTAGTATTATGAACATTTGCAGTCAATACCAATGAGCCTCTTTATACCATTGAAGAAATCTTGTAGGCTCTAATTGAATTTCAAGAGAAACAAGTCATCAGAATTTTTTTCCCTGGTTGTGTATTACAGTCGACATGACAGTTAACCATCTTCATTGCTATTGGGACATCCTACAGTATTGCCATAACTATACCATGTCAATTTTCACTGATGTGAAGAGAAATGTAAAGCAAAGGGTGTGGTAAGGCAAAATGCCTTTCCTGATGAAAGAGGAGAAAGGGTTACAAAATTTTTAGAAACATGAGAGAGTTTAATGATAAAATCAAGAATTTTGCCAACTAGCTATGCAATCTTGTTCTCTCAAGGTGTTGCAGGTGTGACTGTGGTGCCCGACTACATCAGCAGGTGGCAGACAGGAGACAGGCTTATTTACACCCAGGGCTCTGCCCTGTGGGTCTTGGATGGTTGATGGACTGAGATAGTAAAAGACTTGGCCCCCTGGGATTAACGCAGAGCCATGGCAGAGCCTGACAAGCTACCCATGGGGTAATCGATATGCCAAAACAGTAACAATAATGTTACAATCATTCCCAACCAATGAAGATGTTACTGGCACCCACTTGAGCAAATCGATGAACAGGAAGACAAGTGACAAGTGATAATTCTCAAAGTGAAGTGACTAGAGTATCTTGCAGTTTCTATCAGGTCTAAAATTTCTGTCACTCAGAGATAGACAAACTTGAAGATGAATGGTTACAAACATCAAGAAATGAAGTGCTCTTTCATTAGACAATATATGAATCAATTTGATAAAAAAAGAACATAACTTAACTATATCTATACTTATAGACTACATCCCAGAAATAAACCTGTCCTATTAATTTGAAGCATATGAAATTGACATTTGAGTGAGTCAAAGTTTGCTAATTATAAAGTTCAGTTATGATATAACTTAATTTTAATAATGTCTTATTGTCATAAGTGATTACACTTAAATTTATCATATCTTGAAAAATAGTTGCATATTGAGTTCTTAGTATGGCAAGAGGTGGAACATTTTAATGATATATCTTAAGATTTTAAAAAAGTCTAATATAGAGTGACATTGCAGTGCTGTGTGAAAAAGATGGCATTTTCAGGACTTGATGTAAGCCTTGGAGTCAGTACCAGTTGTTGCCCTATTTCCATATTATTTGTATAAAAAGGCTTTCTTAGCAAGATTCTATCCTACAACAATGAATCTTTGTCTCTGCAGCAAGATAAACTAGAACTAGAAGCTGATATTAACTGTCTTTCAATCAATTTTGTAAGACACACAGTCAACCTCTTAACAGAGATATGCTTCGTTTACATGTTTCAAGATTAGATATACTAACAAAGAACTAGGTTACATCCAGGAGAGAACGGAGTCTATTATTCACGCTGGGATATAGAGGCCTGGGACACATTGAGAGAGTCTGTCTTTCCTGCCAGCTGTAAGGCAAGTAGGGGAGCAGGAGAATGTAGCCCCACCCCACTTCTTTGGCCCCAGCTGATTTAAACAGGTTTGCTCTGAAGACAGGAAGACTCGGGGTATTATATTGCTGATTTTTCTTAAGATGGCATGTCTACTGAACCTGGGTAGAAGTTTGAGTTTCGAATACGAATTTGTTGAATCAGTATCCAGGTAGATTTAGGATATATACATTACAAAGTAACAGATGAAAAATATATTCTGTGGCTGAAAAACAAAGTTGGGAAAGCTCATTATGATTTATTACAGGTCCGGAATTTTGTAGTCCCGAACCTTAACGACAGATGGTGGTGTAACTCCACCAATTTCGCAGCTTTCTCATTCGTTTTGACATTGCAGCATCGGATTACCCTTGATTTGACTCCAGTGGAACCAGAATTTTCTTTTTTTTTTCTTAAAATGTGTTTGGATGGAAAGTGGGAGTAGGAGAATACCTAAATTGAATCTATTTGTTACCCATCTTCAGAAAACTGTAGTGGTCATGGAAAATACCTAATAACCAGTTCTTCCGGGAAAGAAAACAATTTTATCTTGCATTTGAAGATTTTGTGTACAGGCTATTTAAAATTATTTAAAGTGAACAACACAACTGTGAAGATGGTATCTCTAACAACAGGGAAAAAGAAAAAAAACAAAACAAAACCCCAACTTGTCCCTTTTCTTTCGCCCCGCCCCGGCCCACAGGAACTCTCCTATAAATCAGTAAAAATTTACACCATTAAAAGTGTCCTGAAAAATATTTATTAGCTTATTCATCTGGTTTAAAAGTAAATAAATAAAAACAGACTTAAGTGTGCAGGTAGAGATAACTTTACGACAAATAACAAAGCTGCAAGCCATAGTTCACTTCGAGAGGCATTAAACGAACGTTTCACTAAGCGTTCCTTGCGTAAGTGCTTTTCATTCTCCAGACTTTGGTTAGTTTCCTCTGGGGTCATTTATGTCATTTGGATGCGCTGGCAGAGGCCATTTCAAACGAACTTTTCTTTCTCCTGGTCCACAATAGAGCCATGCCTCGGAATTTGTTGATTCACGGATTCACTGTGAAACCTAAAATTAACAAAATTAGTGAGGGAACTTCCAGGTCCAGTTGATGAAACTCTTCAACTACACAGTAGCTCGGTTTCACTCCTCCCGGAACCTCTTTTAAATGAATTTTGCAGACCCACGTGCTGCAAAGGAGACAAGGTCTGCGGCTACAACCCTGTGCCGCGACTTCCCGGGGGGCCGAATTCGGCTTCCCCTCTCTGGGGAGCGGGCAGCATTTCGTTCCAAGGCTGCCTAGGGCCAGGGTACGGATCGGTGACTCTTGCAAAAGAAAACCATTCGTTCACTTTTGGCCCGTTCCGCGTCCACCTAGGCAACGGAAACCCGGTTTTCCTATTATTTCACTCCAACTTTTTGGGAGTCTGAGTGCAGAGCGCTCAGCACGGGCTGGCTCCTGCAGAAGCCGGCGAACAAAGCCCTCAGTGTTCGGGGCTACATTGGGGCGGGGTAATGGGCGAGTTAAAGGAATTGCAAATAAATATATTTTATGACCACCCATCAACAAGCTACGTGCCACCGTGGCAGCCGCGGGTGAGCCGGGCGGTTAGCAGGGTGGCCGGGGGTGGGGGGGCTGGGTCGGAGGCGACGCCAGAGGCAGGGGTGGGGAGTGAGCCGGGAGCCCCGGGTCTGAACTTTAACCTCTCGAACCCCGGCCAGGCCCATTGGCTGCTGACTAGGAGGCCGCCGGGGGCAGGGGGCCGCTGGCCGGGACCGGTTTTCCCAACTCTCGGCTAGTCTTCCCTCTGCGGGAAGGGCTGGGGTCCAGGGGAATGGCTGCGGGCGAACAGCAGATAATGGTGTGTGGAGGGAGCTGAAGAGTGCTGCGGGGTTACCTCCTCTTAGAAGAAAGGACACAGGAAAGAGCGAACGCGCGCTCAAGCCTTGCCGAAAGCTGTGCAACTGCACGGAGCTGCCCCCTTTGCACCTCTTGGCGATGGGCTATTTGTACTTAATGGAAAGAACCGCTGGAGCCTGCGGATTGTACCTAGATGCGTCTCTGCTTGCACAGCGGAGGGTCCTCTAAACCTGCGCCAGCCACGTCTTCACAACTAACTCTTCTTCTTAGGAACTTGAACTTTTCAACCGAGTGGCCCAGTCTCCTTGATAACACACATTAACCCGCCAACCCTTACTTCCTGGGGACCCCTAGAGAGAAAGGGAATGAAGTGGACTCGGTGCGTGGAGGGGCAAGAAAAGGGCTAGGGAAGTGAGAACCTCTAGTGTGGACCTTGGGACCTACCGAACCCGGGTCCTTCTAGTCACAAGTCTCAAGAAAAGAAAAAAAAGGTTTCTTCACCCCATTCGATACCGTTTGTCTCTTGTTTTTCTCAACAGTAGCTTCAGACTAATTCAGAGATTCAGCTTTTTTTTTAAAGACTTTGGTTTGTCCGTGAAGCAGAAATATAAATGACCAGGATTTATAAATCCCCACCTTATAGAAGGGCGAAGTAGTACCACTTTGGGTCTGGCAACTGGTCCCCCCTTATTCACCATTCCATCTTAAAAAGGGAAGGAGGGTCGGTGGGTGGGTTATCTGCCTACTACTCAGCCTGCAATTCGGGGGAGAAGCGCTAGTTTTTAAAAAGCGAAAATGCAATCCCTAAGCAGGGGCTAAGCAATGCTTGGAGTTCAAATGCTTCCCACAAGCACCACAGAACAAAGCCAAAGTACTCTTCCTCTCCCTCCTGGCCCGGGCCGTCTTCCGAGGACCTTACCCGTGGCACACCGACTGAATGGGTTTCACTAGAAAACCTGACTGTGTTGGCAGACGCAGGTGCCTAGGAGGTTTCCGGGCTCTAGCAGAGCGGATTCTGCTGGGCAGAGTTGGTACCAAGAGCGTGCGAGAGCTCGTGCCTGCCCCTTAGGGAAAGGGAGGGCGGCTCCAGGGCGTAGCAACCCCGATGCAGTCTGCGCTGCTGCTCACCTTTTCCCATCTCCACCCCGGAAGAAGTTCAAGTTTGGCGGGTTAGAAGCCAGAGGGTCAGAAAGTGCACGCCAAGGCCTCTGGGCTGCAGCTACACGCTGGAAAGTTTCCGCGCCTTTCGGGACGCTGCGCTGGGCCACCGCTGGGCTAGTAGCGCAGGAGGCTGCGAAGCGCAGTGAAGCCGCGGGGTGGAGGTCGCCGGCAGGGCAGGTGGGGCGGAACCCAGCAGGATCGACCCTGAACAGCGGAGCACCCCGAGAACCTACAGCACTGAGCCTCCCCCACTCCCCCACATAAGCTCACACTCAGGTCACAATGCTTCCCCTTTGGGCAGCTCGCCCCTCCCTCGGCTTTCCCGTGTCATTCCCACGGTCCGGCGTGGGCGCGCAGGAAGGGTCGCACCCAGCTGAAAGGAAGCTGCCCGGCTCCGGGTGCGAGCGACGGGATCCGCGCATCTCCCTCGCTGCCTCCCCACCCTCCCTGGCTTTTAAGTGCGCACCTGGCAAGTTCTGGACAGTTTCCTCTACACTCGACGACCCCTCCCCTTTTTATTTTTATTTATTTTGGCTGGCTACGGGGGCTGCTCTGGATTAGAGCTAGGGCCTGGCCTGAAAACCGCAACCCCCGCAATTCCCGGCCCCCGCACTCTCTTCTTTCCAAGCTCCGCCCTGGCCGTCCCAGTGAACCGTGCCAAACTGGCGACCCCTCTGCAAGAACCCGAAGCAGCTCTCCCTCCTCCCCAGCCCCCAATTTATGGGTCCAAGGAACACAGGAGTCAAGGCAGCAACGCAGAGTGCAAAAACCACTGTCTCTGCGACCCAGGTCTTAGAGGCTCACCCCGGGACAAGCCAGGCCCATGCGCGTCCTCACACGCGCTTGGGTCCCCCTTGCAGCCTCCTAGGTTACTTAAACTCCTGCCACCGAGCGCTTTGGAGCCCCGTTAGGCTTTCTGCACTTCCCATGGAATCCCCCGTTTCCTCTGCCAGCAGCTCCGTCTGCTGCGAGGACGCACTTTCGGGACTGCCAAGAAGCAGCAGACACAACTCGGCTTTGCCAATCCAGCATACGGTTTTGTTCTCGCCTCCCTCCCCGCCCCTCCCCCGACTCGCCGTCTGGGCCGCGCGGGAGGAGGCGGAGCAGGAGGTGGGGAGAAGGGTGGGGGCGGGGGCCGGAGCTGGCGCCGAACAAACAAGTTCCCGGCGAGTTGTTTACAGAGCAGGTGGACCTGACGTCAGCCTGGAGGCTCCGCGGCCAAGCCGCACACCCCTTGGCGCCGCGTGGCCCCTCCTTTAAAGAAGTGTGTGTGTGGGGGGGCGATCGGGGGATCTGGGTTATCTAGGGTGCCCTGTCGGCTAATCGAAGCCTCTTGGGCGATCTACAACATCCATCCAAACAACTAAGCAGCCGCAAAGTAAAAGCCAACAAACAAGTGGCCCGGCGAGACTTTAAACACCGCCCCAGCGCCCTTTCTTGCACCCGCCCCTCCGAGGGGAGGCGGCCCCCGCGCGCAGTGTGTGTGTGTGTGTGTGTGTGTGTGTGTACAGTTTGCATTGGCAACAACACGCGCGCGCGGCCGCTTGTGCACGCGCCCGCCAGCGCACACTCACACACAGTCACACACACACACACACACACACACACACATACACACACAGATCCGGGTGGGGGGCGGCAGCGCGAGACAGCGCGAGCCTCCGAGAAAGCGCGAGACACGGCGGCGCGTGCAGCTCTGCCGCGGCCGCTGCGCTCCGGCTCAAATCCCGCGCGCCACCGGCCGCCAGCCCACGGAGCGCCTGGGCCGGGTTATTTATGCGGCGTCCGTGTCTGCCGGCTACAGCTTCTCGGGGTCCCCCTCCCCTGCCCCCGCGCGTGCGCCCCCACTCCCGGCGGTAGCTGCCGAGACTCGCGCGTGGGTGTGTGGTTTAGGGGGATTTTGCCTCGGCGCGGCGGGTGCCACCTCCCGGGACGCTGCCCACGGCGTCTCCGGTCGCGGTAAGTTTCTTTTGCTCTCACTCGGGCGCGCCCACCCTAGTCCCAGCCACCTCCACGGGGGCCGCGCTGCGACGCGCCTCTGCTCCGCGCTCGTCCCGCCGCGGCAAAGTTTCTCCGGGAGCCGCAGCGCTCGCGGCGCGGCTCGCCCGAGTGTGACATGTGTCAAATTCCGGCTCGGCCTCGAGGTCGCCTTCGGTCCCAACCTCACCACTTGTTGTTCTAGTTCCTAAGGCTTTGGCGAAGAAGGGGTGAGGGAGGGAAGAGTGGAGCGGAGGTGGGGCGGGGGGTTCGCTGGCTATTTGGATGTTTTAGTTTGGGGAATTCGGCCTGGTCCGGAGAGACGGGGGCCGTGGCAGATGTGTGTCGAAACACCAGATGTGTGTTTGTTTACGCTTCTCTTTTTTATTGTTTGTTGTCTCTTCCTCCCTTCCCCCTTCCCCGGGAGGAGGAAGCACTGCAGAAACATCTGGCGGGTAAGAAGCACACGCTGTATTGATCGGGCCGCTGACCTTTAGTTACTCCAGTGGGCAAGTGCACGCTTCTCGGTTCCAAGTTAGACGCCCCAGCTCACACGTCAGTACTCTGAGCGCGGGCCAGGGAAGGCACCCCTATTTCTCTAAAGCTGAAACTGCGGGCCCCTAGTGAGGCTTCGGGAGAATCTTGTCTAGAGGCTGCTCACGATCAAGCTCCCTTCTCCATCCCATGCCACGATTTGTATGACCCCCATCCATGTTTAGAGCAACCGGAACCCGCTGCACCCGGGTTTTGCCCAGGTCCTACTTTGATTTCGCTCTGGGATGGGACCTTGCACTCTCCGGGTGGGTTGGAGGGTGAATTCGCGGCCCGCGGGAGGAGATGGAAGGACCTTACTCTAGGTAGGCGTTGTACCTGTAGATCGGCATGGTGGGCACACGGGGCTGACTTTAATCCTGGCAGAGAGCGGGTAGCTGTGACCCAGGTGAGGCAGCGGCCGAACTCTCTTTGGGTGGTTGTGCGCACAGCAGCCTGCGCGTCTCTCGCGCCTTCGCTGGCCCACGACACCACCAGTTCGGGGTGAGCGTCGCGGAGGCGCCTCGTGGGCCGAGAGAGTGGGGGCTGGGGGGGTTCCTTCCGTGTTGCCTGGAGGAAAGTTGCTCTCCCTCTCCTCCGCACACTTTTAGGACTCCCGAGTAAGTGGATCAGGGCACCTGGCACTAGAGGTGACACCGCCTGGGAGGGAGGAGAGGAGGAAGACACGTTTTAATTGGGGGGGTCCCGGTTGGGCGGCCGCAGCGCGTTTTGCACAGGGAAGAGTCGAGAGCGGAATTCGGCTCAGCTCCGTAGCCTCCCCAGGATTCGGGATCCCCCCAGGAACTAGACCCATCTGTGTATTTGTTTATTCAGCTTTGTCATCCAACAGATTTCACCCGTTTTATAGACAGCTGCTGTCTGCAATGCTCCAGTCCTTCCCCTACCCCTCTCAACCCTCTCTCCGCGTGTTGAGAGTTGAGAGTTTCCTGGGAGGACCCTGAGATCGTTCCTCGAGGGCTCACGCTTGCCAGTGGGAAGGCGTGGGCGCCCGGACCTGTGCCAAGTGGGCCGGGTGCGAGCTGTGAAGGCTGTAGGGAGAGGCGGGGGCAAGGGGGACCTGTGGGAGTGTGCGGGGTGTACCACGCAGCGGTGCTCGGGAACTCAGCAGTGCCCAGAAGCCACCTCCTCGCGCTCCCAGAGCCCACTAGGAAACGCAATTAAGTAGGAATAGGTAAGCTTGGGAAAGAAGGGACACCTCTGGTGTCAAGTAGCTCAAGTGGACCTTTTCCGGTTGGAAGTATTTGAAGAGATTAACTTTTAGAAAAACTAAAGTTTGCCCGCAGGGCAGATGTCTACACGTTCTTTTAAATTCTAATAGTTCTGTTTCGTGACTAAGAAAGACGAAAGGAGTGTTTAATAGCTGCTCTTTTTTCTTTTTTAAAGTAAAAACTCGAGATGAACTTTCGAGATGTTTTTGTCTTCATTTCATTATTGTGCTATGAGGCATACCTTGGGAAGTATTTCGTGTTAAGGGTTTGTTTATCTTTACCGTCACTATGAGTTATGGGCAAGTATATTCTCAGTGTATTGGAATTTTAAAATGTAATGTTTGTTTAATGCCGAAGAACACAATTCACAAGTTTATTTGTATCAAAGTTAATAAAGCGGGTATAAAGTTACTTAACATTAAGGCATTAAATTTTCAGTTCATATTTAGAATTTTTTGTTTTTTCCCCACCTCTCCCCCTTCCCTCCCTCCCTTTTTTTTCTTTCCTGACTAGTCCAGTAGTCTAGCTCAGTATTTGCTTAAGCAGCACACCATTTCAAGTGGTGGTTTAGAAGTGTCCTTAGGACAATGGTGGTGGTGTTTGGGTGTGGTGGGGGAGGGTGTCGGGGCGGAGGATACTCGTCCATACTTTGATGGTGGTGGAGGCACAAGACCTTTGTACAACCAAATCATAAACGTTACTGTTATTGTGATCATGTATACCAAAGACAGTCATGAAGAAGAAACTCACCATTTCATCATTAAAGAAAATTAAGTGAAAGAAATATTTGATTTGTACCTTAAAGAAAGAGACTTGGGACCAGAGATAGAGGGCAAGGCATTCATCTTGCACGTGGCTGACCCAGATTCTGCCCTCCAGCGCTTCATATGGTCACTGGAGCCCTCCAGGAGTCCTCTACTGAGCACAGAATCAGGAGTAATCGCCGAGCAACGCAGGGTATTACCCCCTCCACAAAGCAAAATGAGTTATAAAAAAAGGAAGATACCAAAAATGCTAAAACAAAACTAGAAACCTGGTGATAGATTCCAGTATGAGACCACTCAATTTAAAAGGGCGCCTTAAAGTTCAAGAGTACAAGTTTTCTGAGAATAACTTTTAACATCCAATTAAATGAGTATAATAAATTATTTTCCTTCTATACATGGGCTATTACAGTATTTCTGCTACAGTACAGTTGGTTCTAGAATAATCAAAGAAAAACAGTTAAATAACAGGGATCAAACCTGGGATGCCCCATGCAGGACAAGTGCCCGACTTGCTCTACTATCTCCCTGGCTCCTATAACTGATTTTAAAATTTCTTGAACTTACAATTTAGAAATCAAAGTGATTGAAATACTAGAATTCAATATAGTTTCATAGACTTCATACTCTGCAGTGGGAACATATGTAACAATATGAATAAGTTTATCAAATCACTTAATAAACTGTCTTTGGAAATTTATTTCTTTGCCTTGATGATCAACTATTTTGCTTTTAAAAATACTTGCAGTCTTTCTAGAAACTAGAAATAAGGTGAAATAGTTGTATATGGAACTTCATAAAAATGGGCATTAACAGGGGCATATAAGATGTGAAAATTAGCTTAGAATGAGAAGTTGTATTCTCTTTGTATAAGCAGAGCAAATTAAAAAATCTAAGTGCTCATCGCAAAATAATAGAATTTCACTTGATGGGAAATATGTTTTAGGTGGCAGGAGAGAAATTGGTGGGAAAAGTGCAAAAGTGAAGGGACAAGTGTGTATCTTGTGATACAAAGAAGGAAAGAAGGAAGGTTGGTTGGTTCATACTTTTATCCACTATACTATCTCCATGGCCCCTTTTTGAAAAAATAGGTTTTAAAATGTGGAAATGACTTCATGAATTGGCTTATAGGGCATATAGTAGTATAATGAACATGACTGACACATTGACCAGATAACTTTGATTTCTCAAGTGTGAGGGGATGGAATTTAGTTGCATGAATGGGATATTTGTGTTCATCTTAAAAAAATTATTACTGGCTCTGCTTTGGTACCATGTCTATTTCTATGTTTATAATCTCATTGTTAAATTCAGTTAGGTTATAATACTAGTAATTAAAAAACTGAATGATGAAAGTAGTCATGTACTTTTTGCCTGTGTGATTACATCAGAAACAGACCTTTGACATTTAAGTTGAGAATGCCACTAAGAAACTCCCTTGACATGGTCATACAGCACTTTTGAATTCAGAGATAATGTAAATTCCATAATCGTTAACAAATACTAATTTTGATGTGCTCAAACTTTCTCCACCCTATAACTTTGTGAGAGATGGTAATAATACTCTTGGTGATAAGTGAATGTATCAGAAGTGTATCAAGCCACCCGCCCCCCCAGACTCATACTGCCCTTTGACAAGAGAATCACTGTCACTGTCTTCCTGTTCATCATCGATTTGCTCGAGCGGGCCCCAGTAACATCTCCATATGTCCTGTCTCATGCTAGTAGAGCCTAAGGGCATCTGCTTGCTCCAGGAACATAAAGAGCCTCAATCCATTCTGGAATGAGGTCTATAATTGTTACTGGTATTTGGCATATCAAATACAACATGGGTAGCTTGCCAGGCTCTGCCATGCAGGTAGCATACTCTTGTAGTCATCTCTAAGTCCAGCATTAATTGATGAACCACGCGGCGCAAGAGAATAACTCCATTTATTTATTTATTTATTTATTTTTCATTCATTCATTCATTCATTCATTCATTCATTCATCCATTCATTCATTTATTGGGTTGCTCATTCATTCATTCGTTCATTCATTCATTCATTCATTCATTCATTCGTGCCACACCAAGCTGTGCTCAGTGTTTACTCCTGGCTCTGAGCTCAGGGATCATTTCTGGCTGGACTTGGGACCATATGAGATATCAGGGACTGAACCTGGGTTAGCATCATGCAAGGCAAGTGCCCTACCTGTGGTACTATCTCTCGTGTGCAAGAAAACATAATTCTTATACTTGGCCCTCTGATATCTGAAGATGTGCATTGCTTTTGATGGTATCCTTATTTATGGAACCCTTGATTCACAAACTTTATAAACTAATCAAAGCCAACCTAGAAAGATAGTTTGATGTTAATATTCTGAAAAAAATTTACCCTAGTGCTTAAAACTTTCTGTAAACGTAGTTCTTGTGATCTCGTTCTCCAGTCTAATGCCTAACTCAAATTTTATGTGCTATAGTTCAGTTCTAGTTCTTCTTCATAAGTATTTCTTAGATTCATCTTCGCATCTCTTCCTATAACTGGACTACGATTATAACAGTTACATAATTTTTTTTCCCCAGGAGGCTTAAGTTGTTTCCTTTTGTTTTTGGGGGGGGTGGGGGGGGTGTCATTCCAAACTTTCGAGTGTCTTCATTTGTTTTTCTGAATCTCTGAGTGAACTCCATGCCTATTTTAAAAAATACTCTAAGCATAGTTAGGGTTGTCTAAAAATCTTATTATTAATACTACTGTTTTAGCCAGTGATGGTTATCATCCAATTATTAAGAACTCATACAATAGAACAGTTTTTCTTGCAAATATTCTTGCCAATTAAAGTAACTGAGTACTTGGTTTGACAGATTTGTTTACTTCTACGTTGTCATTATTTCCAGTGCATTTTCACAGACATTCTTTTGCTCTGCCCAGTGTATTTATCCATCACCGCATGTTTGATTTCTTGACAAAACTAACAGAAAAAGAGTTATAGTGAAATGTAACATAATATAATGACTAAAGGTTAATGGTAGAATATGAAAATGCCAGAGGGAGGATTTTAGAGAAAATATAGATTTATTTGGATTCCCAAACTATTAATATTAAAATGCAAAATAATCATATAGGGACATGCTTGCAGCATTGCGCATTCATCAAAAATACCCCTTTTCTAGATTATTCGGTTTTTGTATTTCACCAAATGTGGTGTTAGTATTGGCCTAATCATTTTTAAGAACACAGTCGGAATTTAGTAATTGACATAACTATAATTTCTCTTTATTTCTTTAAGGTTTTGCCTATCAGCCACATTAGCAGAACACATCTTCACTCTAAAATGAGGTATAGTGTTCCAACTTCATTTGACTTGGGGGCCACACCTGCTTAGGCCCATGGCTTACTCTTGGCTCTGTGCATGGGGATCCCACTGGGCAGGGTTCAGTAGATTATATCTGGTACATGATGATCTCTGTACTTTCTCTTAAGACTCTCATTTCATTTTTATTTTTATTTAGTTACTTTTTTTTTCTTTTTGGACCGCATCTGGTAATGCCAAGGCCTACTCCTAGCTCTGGGCTAAGAAATTTCTCCTGGCTGTGCTTAGGGGATCATATGGGATGCTGGGGATTGAACTTGGATAGGCCCCATGCAAGCTATCTCTCCCATTATTTCATTTTTAAATCAACACTATTTTAATCATTTATAGCTCTGATACTTTTAAATTCTAATATTTATTTGTTATGTAATTGTTAGCTTTGCTTACTTTCCCTAAATTGAATTATATTTTTTCATTTTTCCTACATGCTTTCAATTTACTAATTAACATTTTTTTTTCTTTGTACGTTTTCTTTTAAATTTTATTAAAAATAATATTTTCTCTCTAAATTATCCCTGGGTATGCCCCTCGAGGTGTTGCAGGTGTGGCTGCCATGTTCATCTGCATTAGCAGGTGGCAGATACGAGACAGACTTGACTACACCCAGGCTCTGCCCCTTGGGCACTGGATGGTTGATGGTCTGACATAGAAAAAGACTGGGTCCCCTGGGATGAACCCAGAGCCATGGCAGAGCCTGGCAAGCTACCCTTGGTGTATTTGATATGCCAAAACCAGTATCAAATTATCCCTGGATGGGGAGGTCAAGTTTCTTACTTTTGAATACATTGATATTTAAGTATACATCTTTGGACTTAGGCTGATTGAATTCAGTTTCCCAGTCAGTTATATAGTTTTCTCATGCTAGGGATCTCTAGACCCTACCTTCCCATTATTTTGATAAATAAGTCCTAAATTAAGGATGTTTCATTCCTTTCTGCCATGGAAAATTATTTTTGAAGCAAGACAAAAAAAACCAAATGTTGAAAAGGCACACTGCTTAGAAGCAAATGAATCCCTGGTGAATTAAAAGTTCTGGGACATTTTAGTTTAAAATTTAAAAAAAAATTTTCTGCCTTAGAAGATTAAAATAAACTATGTGAAAGACAATGTTGATTTAAAACATAATTATTAAATAAAACTTGCTGAAGTGTTTAGTACTTTTTCTAACAAGTATAACAATCTTTTCTTGTGAGATCATTTCTAACAAGTGTAAAAACTATAATGAGGATATCAGAAGTTGTTCTTAAACGTTGGTAAGAATTAACTTTGCATTTTTTCTTTCCTTCATTTTTTTTTCTTTTTTGGGTCACACCGGTGACACTCAGGTGTTACTGCTGGCTCTTTGCTCAGGGATTGAACCTGGGTTAACCATGTGCAAGGAAAATACCCTACCCTATCGCTCCAGCCCTTTAAAAACTTGGTTTTTATTTCTTTTTTTGGGTCACACCTGGCAATACTCAGGGATTACTCCTGGCAGTGCTTAGCGGACCATATGGGATGCTGGGGATGAGCCGGGTCGGCCGCATGCAAAGCAAACTCACTACCCACTCTGCTATTGCTCTGTCCCCTTAACTTTGAATCTTCATCTTAACTTTGAATTTTAATCAAATGATTTTTTTCTAGCGAGATTTTTCCCTGATATTCATTTATTTCTTTTCACCTTTATAATAAGGGCATTTTGTTATTTATTTATTTATTTTTGGTTATCATTTTGATAAGCAATCTTGTAACTTTCCCCTCAACCTTGAGAGGAAACAAACTTTCCGGAAGTGTATTTTAGAGGGTAAGAATAAAAACAACTGTTAGACTTTCTTTAGAAAAGGTTTTGTTATTTTTTCAATTTCTCACTGACAGTGAAGAGAAACTTATAGTATACTAAATCCAAATATCTTAACATCTTAGCATATGTAGAGTGTCATAAAATCATCTCATTAAAAATCCCCAACATTCTTAAGAACTCTTCACTATTACTTCTTCCAAGTTTATGTTCCAGGATTTGGATGATCTATATCTGTATTCCTGCAGCTAACTCTTCACTTCCTTTTTGTCATCAGTTTGCTCTCTTTCTCAGCCTGCCTCAAGTTTGGCTAAATGAAAAAAAAAATCTTGTTTTTAACCTTAGAACCACTGCCACCAACTGCTACCAGTCTGATCAGCTAGACCATCTACCATCATTTATCTCCTACTTGAACTACAGCAGTGGCTGCTTAGCTAATCTCTTTTCTCCTTACAGGCAGCATATTTCATTTTTCTTTGGAAGTAGGAGAGAGCCCAATTCAAAAGGTTCTCAGGATTTAGGGGCGGCAATCTTAACTATCAACTATATATGAGTGTACTTCTAGTTGAAATTTCTCTATCACTTTTTTTTTAGACCTAAGAAACAGACTTGCATTTAACTTTCTAAAGATGTTGCTTGAAAACCAAATACTCCATAATTGAGTGCTTTAGTATGATGATGTTTAGGATAGTTACATTACCATATTTAGTCAGATAACATCATTGAAGAAGAAACATATTTTTTAATGACTGCTTTATGAGTAAGTACAGCTTGGTCATACTAAGTGTGGTTGTCTTTTGAAGGGTTGAAATTCCATAAATTGGGCTGGAATGATAGCACAGCGGGTAGGGTGTTTGCCGTGCAAGTGACCAACCTGCAGGTTCTATCCCAGCAGCCCATAGGGTCCCTCGACCACCAGAAGAAGTAATTCCTGAGTGAGGAGCCAGGAGTAAACCCTGAGCATCACCGGGTGTAGCCCCCAAAAAGCAAAAAAAAAAAAAAAAAGCAAAAAAAATAAAGCAACTCCATGTATAACTTTTTACTCCCTAACTCTTAACTACAATGTGCCTTCATTACCTAAAACAAATTGGTTTTAGGATCTGGAGTGATAGTACAGAGTGTAGAGAGTTTGCCATAAATATGACTCACCTGAGTTTGATCCCCAGCATCCCATATGGTCCTCTGAGCACCATGGGGTGTAATTTCTGAGAGGATAGCCAGGAGTAATCCCTGAGCATCTCTGGGTGTGACCCAAAAAAAGTTAAAAAAAAATTGGTCTCAGGACACTCAGGGATTTAAAACTCTAAGAACGTTCAAGTGCCCTTTAGTTGGCCCTCTCTGTCTTATCTTGGTGGGTTCAATGTCATTGGGTTCATTTACTGGAAAAGGTTGGTTGAATCTATGAATCCAGAACCCATGGATTAAAGGGCTAACTGATTTAAAAAGTAGTGATCCACACATGAGTGGGTCTATCCTGTTCAATTCTATGTAGTTCAAGTGTCAGCTGCATTCTGGAACTACTTGTAGGGAACTATCACTATCACTATCTTCCCGTTAATCATCTATTTGCTAGAGCGGGCACCAGTAATATCACCATATGTCCTGTCTCATGCTAGGAGAACCCAAAGGCATCCGCTTGCTCCAGGAACATAAAGAGCCTCAAACCATTATATTAGGTCATGGGAATGACCTAATATAAATGTTACTGGTATTTGGCATATCAAATACTACACGAGCAGCTTGCCAGGCTTGCCGTGCCGGTGGCATACTGTTATAGTCACCTCTAAATAAGGCATTTATTGATGAACCGCATGGCCGCTAAGCGGCCGCGCGAGTCGGGCTGTGATAGTCTGGTCTGCTGGGTGGAGTTCTGACAAGAGGGAAGTCCGGATGTGGAAAATGGCGGGCCCCATGGTGTAGTGGGGGGGTCGTCTGGCTTGTTGTGAGGCTCTGCTGGGGTGGCAGGCCAGGGCTAGAACCCGCCATGCCTCCCAGGCGCCTCATGAGTGGCTGGGCACAGGGAGAGCAAGTAGCAGCTCTGCCCCATGTCTGAGAGTCTCTGTTTCAGCATACCTGGGCCGGATTGAAAAAAAAAACTGCTGCAGGGTGGGTGTCGATGGATCCAGGCTGTAATAGTATGGTCTGCTGGGTGGAGTTGTGACAAGAGGGAAGTCTCGGGCTAACTGAATTAAAAAGTAGTGATCCACACATGAGTGGGTCTATCCTGTTCGATTCTATGTAGTTCAAGTGTCAGCTGCATTCTGGAACTACTTGTAAGGAAATAGAAAGTAAAAGGTCAAAGCAAAAATATCTTCCAAAGATATTTTTAGAAAACTGCCCACTAATTTGATTTCTAATTTCTTGTGAAAAAAAAATCTATATCTGTTCACACAGATATTTTTTAGATAATAATGGGTTATTACCTGACAAGATGGTCTGAATTCTTTGTCAAGACCCTGTAGGAACGGTTTGAGGCTCTTCATATTCCTGAAGCATCCAGATGCCATTGGGCTACATTGGCATGTGATAGGGTCCAATGGAAATGTTACTGGCGCCCACTCGAGCAAATCGATGAATAACGGGATTCAAGATATCAAGTGATCAATAATGGGTTATTTCCTCTTACCCTATTTTTTCTACTTTTCATTTGTATAGGCAGAATTGTGAGATTTTTTAAATGATTCTGAGGACTTTAGAAACAGTAAAGGTATTAAGGTGTTTGCCTGGCATGAAGTTTATTTTTTGCCCTGTATATGTCACCTCCAGGAGTGATCCCTGAGCACTGCTGAATGTGTTCATGGCAAAAACAAAACAATTTTGATAATTTAAATGTGACCTTTTAGAAAACACAGGAACAATATAAACCATGGCTTTATGCCATGTCTCCCCTTTTTGTCCTTTCTTCTTTTCTCTTTCAGTGAGAAGCTACAAAGCAGTGTTCAGGGCATTCTGAAGCACTACCAGTGATAACTCAGCTACCAAGCCCGAGAGCTCAGTTCTCCAGCCCAGTGAAGTTGTGCTGCTCTGACCCAGCAGTGCTCTGCCTCCACAGGAACTCTGGAGGTGCTCAGTTTTCCAGGATCACTCCCAGTGTTGATGGTGTGGTCATGTTAGCTCTAGGATCAATATTTGGTCTCTCTTTATGCAAGGCATGAGCCCTTCTGTCTCCCTCCCCTTCCATTATTACTATTTATGTATAATAGAAAATGCTAAGCATATGTTTTCTGCTCCTTTTCTCCTTCATTTTTTAGTTACTTAATGCCTTTCCTGTTGCCTTTTGGTGATTCCTTGACCCACTGTATTCTCCTTTGTCCGGGATAGGGAAGTTTGTGTTAAAGGATGTCTCTGAAGATAGTGATGACAAGGTAATTTATATTAGATGGTTAATGATGAAGAATTTTTTTCTGGAATTTTTTCTTATCCCAATTAGTGGTTAGTTATCTTGGCTTATTATAGTTATCTTGGCTTATTGTGTATAAAGTCTCAGGTTGAGTACCAGGACATTGGAATTCTCATACTTGGTCCACTGTATATCATATATATATATATATATATATATATATATATATATATATATATATATATTTGCTTTTTGGGTCACACCCGTAAATGCTCAGGGGTTACACCTGGCTCTTTGCTCAGGAATTATTCCTGGTGGTGCTCGGGGATCATATGGGATATCAGGGATCGAACTCGGGTTGGCCACATGCAAGGCAAATTCCCTACCCGCTGTGATATCCCTCTGACCCTCATATTTTTGATATTCAGTGCTACCCAAATAAAAAGGGTAAATAAAGTTTGGGTTAGTTTTTAGGTTATTTAAGCTATTTTCAACAAAAACATTTTAATTATTTTATATTTATATGGTTATGCAGAAAAAAAAAATGAAACGAGAAATGGATTCTCAAATTCCTACCACATAAGATTCCAAATAAGAATTAATGGGTAGCCAAACAACATTATGGGATGGGGGCACTTACATTGCATGTGGCCAACTGGGTTTGATCCCAGGAACCACATAGCATCAGCACCAGGCAGTAATCCTTGAGCACAGAGCCAGGAGTAAGTGCAGAGCAGAGTTTGCCTCTGAGCACAGGAGAGTTCGCCTCATCCCTCTAGAGGAATAAATGTAACAATAATAGAGATAATTATTTAAATTAACTCAATTAAACCAAACAAAAGTTACCAAACATTTTTTGGTTTATGAAGCTAAGGGAGTGAGTTAAAATTAAAGAGTAGATATTTGTTTTTTTTTCTACGAGTTATTTTCCTATCACTCCCTCCATTGAAATACAGACTCCTTTCAATTAACCAGAAAATTAAAACAAGGGGAAGAGAAGGTACAATATGTCTGGGTCAAGCATATTTGGGTTGAAGAGTAACCAGTTGGTCTGTTTTCCCCTGAATTACATTACTAACATTAGTAATTACAATTTAGTAATGTCATCACAATTTTGCCATAGTCCTATGCTCATTCATATAATTAGCTTTTGAAGAAACTAGCTAGAAACGTGAAGTTGGGTAACCTGATAAACTTTGTATATTTTTAAACTCAAAGGTCCCCTTTTATTGGACTTTATAAACATTGCTGTACATTTTTTTGGAAGCCTCCTGAAGAGATGAATTTTCTTATAATTCAGTGTATTCATACTGTTATTGTGCAGTAAAAAACGCAGCTCCTAGCTACAGGGGTTTGGCAGATTTTTTTTTGTTATAATTGGTTTTAAAAAGTGTGGCACAGGGCACTTGTATATGATGCTCCACTTAGGAAAATTACTCCAGACATCTTCCCTGGGAAACTTCCGTAATGTTTAATCACGTTTATTTCGTTCCTTATTGATTCATTGTCCCATTCATCAGTCATGCTGCCTTGTATGTTGCTCATAGACCATGTCATGTACTTCCCCATGCAAAGAATGGCCTTTCCCACCTTCTGTTTTCCTTGTCATCATCTGCCCATAAACCGGTAAAATGCAGCAACGGAAATTTCTTCTCAGAAGGTAGGATGGTAAAAATAGTAGCAGTTTTAGCAGGGAGGAAACCTTCACAAACACCCGCCCTACATTTTGCAGTGTTCAATGTTATAGACAATCATACCTATAAGAAAATAAAATTTATCAGCCAGTTTTATTTACAGCAAAATAGTTTAAAGTCTGTAAATTTAAACCAGGAAAGTGTGCTTTATATTTCTGATTCTTTGTTCCTTTGCAGTTTTAGTAATGTCAAGCCAAATCTACCCCTTTACCTGTATTGCTCAAACAATTTCACAAGTAGGGCAAAGGCAATGTAATTCGTTGATTTTTAATTGTTATTTGATTTACTTATTGATTTTGTTTTATATCCTACTGTATCCTGAAAATATTCCCACTGAGTCGAAGCAATGCCAAGTTAGAAAATATTAAACACATGCATATTCATTATTAGATTAAAAGATTATTGCTCTTACTAGTTTTGATTTGGGGTCGCACCTAGTTCTGCTCAGGGCTTACTTCTGTCAGTTTTTAGGGGCCCCTCTGTGACACCTGGAGTGGAGCTTGTCTGAGCTGGAGAGAAGAAAGTGCCTTACCCTACTGGCCCGTCTTTCTGGCTCTCTGTTTTGTTTTTATTATGGGAAATAACATCATTTTCTGGCACTGCAAAATCAGCTTTTAAGTTTAGCAAGATATCTCTTCAGCCCTAACATTTTATTTTAAAATAGAGCATTTGTTGCTCTATGGAGGGATAATCTCCATAAATTTTTCTCAAAGTGTTTACTTATAATGTGACTTATTAGTGATAGAAACCATGCTATTCACTCATTAGAAAGCTATTTCAAATTCTTTCACTTTTCCATTTTTATTAAAGATAATTTAGACACAGTAACATCTATCCTCTTCTAGTCTGAAGAATTATATTTTCGGCCAGACACATACAGTTGTGTTACCACCACAATTAAGATATATGACACTTCCATCATCCTCAGAGTTTTTCTTTTACACTTTAAAAAAACTCACCCTCCTCCACTTTTCAGTGCCTGGTAGCTACTGCTCTTTTTTCTGACCCTATACGTTTGTCTTTCCAAGTTATACTTCAAGATACAATCATGCATTATATAGTGTTGGGAATAAAACTGCTTTTATTTAGGACAATGCATTTAACATTCATCTATGTTGTTGTTTGGATAGCTTTTCCTTCCCGAAGACTGTTAGTGTTGCTTGTTCCTGTCATAGTTTCTTAGATTTCACCTTTTAATTTTTCATTAATATTCCACAAGTATGTGTGTGTAGGGGAGAGGAGTGTTAGAGGTTAGGTAAGATAGAGAAGAGACCAGTGTTCTGATAATTATTGGAATTGGTAACACCAGACAAGAACTGAGTATTGAACGTAGGCAAAGGTGATAAACCCTAAATGTATGTATTTCAAGCCACAATGTGTAAAAGAAGGGAGACAGACAGAGAGAGAGAGAGAGAGAGAGAGAGAGAGAGAGAGAGAGAGAGAGAGAGAGAGAGAGCAGAAGGAGGAAGAGGAGGAAGAAGAGGGGAAGAAAAATGCCTGTCATAGAGGGGGAGGGAATCTTGGGACATTGGGGTTGGGAAATGTGCACTGGTGGAGGGATGGGTGCTGGAACACTATGACTAAAACTCAATCATGAACAGCTTTGTAATTATCTATCTCACGTTGGTATCACTTCACATGAACCACCTTTCTTCATGTTGTTCATCGATTTGCTCAAGCAGGCACCAGAAATATCTCCATTTGTCCTGTTTCGTGCTAGTGTAGCCTAAGGGCATCTGCTCACTCCAGGAACATGAAGAGCCTCAAAACCATTCCTTCAGGTTATGGTAATGAGCTCTATAATTATTACTGGTTTTTGTCATATTATACATGACACGGGTAGCTTGCCAGGATCCGCTGTGTGGGTGGTATACTCTCAGTAGTAGGCTCTCATCTCGTGCATTTACTGATGAGCCACAACAAGGAGAGATAGGCTTTTCTCTTGGGTGGAGCTGTGATGAGCTGTGGAGTCCAGATCTTGAAAATGACTGCCCCTCATGGTGTGGGAGTTCCTCTGGCTTCTAGGGAGGCCTATTGGGATGGTGGGCCAGGGCTAGAACCTGCTTTCCCTACCAGGTGCCTCATGATCAGCTGAGCACAGGGAGAGCTGGTAGCAGCTCTGCCCTGTGTATCTGAGTCACATTGGTATAATAAAAACTTCAAGGTATATATTTATATAGAGAGCTTGTTTGGAGGTTCTAGCAGGGGGAGCACAGTTACTCATATACCCTTGACCAAATATATGCTAAATACCAGTAATAATTGTCGACCTCATTCCCATGACCTGATGGAATGGTTTGAGGCTCTTTGTGTTCCTGGTGCAAGCAGATGCCCTTGGCGCTACTAGCATGAGGCAGGACATATGGAGATGTTACTGGTGCCCACTAGAACAGATTGATGATAAACAGGAAGACAAAACAAGTGATATTTATATAACCCGAACTATTATTTTTGTTTATAGTTAATTGTCTTATAGACAACTACTGATTTATCATTTCTAAGAATTTGTCTTGGATATTCACCATAGCTGTATTCCCATTTGGTTTTTACACCCTTTATTCTTTCCTGTTTCTTTCTTGTTTCCTTATTTTCACGGAGGTTTGTTGTTCGTTTCCAATCCTTGACATCTGCGTTTTGGAAATATGGAGGAACATTCAAGTAGTCAATTCTTAGAGAAGTAAGCAGTTCGTTATAAATATCATTCATTTATTCATAGTGCCTCACTGATTACTGTAAATGACAAAATAACGCACATCCAAGAAACATAGAACTGAAGGGAATCTTTAACCTGAAATCATTTTCCAATCTCCCCTGAAGCCAGATGTGGTATAAAGCAAGGGTTTATTATCCAGTAGCGTCTTGCCAAATTGTCATGAGCTGCAGTCTATGGAAAGAGTTAAACCCAAAAGTCAGGTGGGCTGCAAAGAGGTAATTGAAGGTATACTTAACTCTGAAATGAACAGTAGAGAGGTAAGACAAGGGGAAGAATAGGTAAAAAGGACTAATAAATTTCTTTGGTGTTAGTTTTTCCTATGACTGAACAGAAATACAGTTTAATATCACTGTGTGAAGGAGGCTTTACCCTTTATCATAGTCCTGACTACTGACTTTCCAGGATATCTGTTAATGAACATCTTGTCATAGAATCAAAGGGAAATAGTTGATTTTTGAATTAATAACTAGTCAGTCCCCTTTTTTAACCTCTGCCCTTTGAATGCAAGCAGGAGACGTCACAAAAGGAACTTGGCAGAGACCTGAAAAGTTTTTCCTCTCAACAAGTTTTTAGTGTAAAGAGGTAATTTCTCTCTATATACTTAATAGATTTATTTCACCTTTCACATTTCTAATAATTTTATTCTGCATTTGCTTCTGTTAGCTAAAACTTCCCTTAAAATATGTAGAGATAAAAATAATTATGATTGCAACCCAACACAGAGTACATAAGAAACTTAATTCCATTTTTGTTTAACCTAATAGCGAACTTATTTTTAGTTGTTACATTGTTCCTAGAATTAGAACTTGTTTTAAATAAGCCACATTTAATATACAGCGAATAACTTATTTTATACAGTAGTTGTATAATCTATGAATTGTTAGAGAACTATAATTAATTTTATATAAATTTAAAATTTATATAAGAAAGTTCGAATTTATATATTAAGTTCAAAGCTCTTATTATCCCTGAAACAGACAGGTGCCATTGGGCTACTGGCATGTGTTAGGGTCAAATGGAAACATTACTGGTGCCCGCTCAAGCAAATCGATGAATAACGGGATATCTAGTGATTAAGTGATCAAATTTAAGATAAAAAACAATTTGAATAGTTTATTTTAAAAGCAGGATTTTTGGTTGCCAAACAAAATAAATAAAATAATATAAAATAAATAAAACACATGTACATGTTAGGCATAGGTGCATTTTTAATAGATTAATTATATTGCGTGTCAACATTTAAAAAATCTTGATTCTACTCTCAGTGTTAGCATTTAGACCACCTATAATTGTTGTTAGTACATTATGTTTTGTTTGTCTTGGGCAACCCCGTGATTCTCAGGGTTTACTCCTGGAGGTGCTCAGTGGATCAGTGTGGTGTCAGGGATTGGACGGGGTTGATGAGTACTTTCTTACAGCTCTGTTCAAAGCTAATACTGAGTAGCATGGAGTTTAGAATAGAGCATTTTCTAAACCTAGCAAGGATTAATTCTGTGATTTGTTACTATTACTTCCTATATGATTTTGTCTCCATTCTATATTTAAATATATATAAAGTTAATTATTATTAGAGTAATTGGTACTATTAATTGACAGTCTAAGCCACTTATGTTCATTTTAATAATATCTTTATAAGGATTCATTGTTATTTTTCCTTTTTATGAATAACAATTCTGAGTCACAGCTTGTTCAGAACCATGAAGGTTCTTACATTTTACCTTATGCGATGCTGAAAACTTAACCAGTTACTATTGTGTTGATATTTGAAAAAAAGAAGACATCAGGGTCAGAGTTTAAAGGCTTAATGATTACCCTTGACAGAGCAATTAACGTGGGCTTCAGGTTTGTTTTGTACCCTGATACCCTGCTACTCTGCAGTGCCTCTGGCGGATGAAGCCCTCTCAGTGAGTTGCATCACCAAGGAGAACCCTACTTTAAGCAACTCAATCTTTTGGGCCACACTCAGGATCTGGGACCATCAGGGATGCCATGAATGGATCCTGGGTTTTTTTGTGTGCAAGGCAAGTGCCTACCTACTTTCCTATTGCTCCAGCACCAAGTTTCTCAGTTTAAAATAGAATGTGGGGGGCTGGAGCGATAGCCCAGCAGGTAGGGCGTTTGCCTTGCACGTGGCAGGCCCCTGCTGGCCGGGTTCGATGCCCAGCATCCCATATGGTACCCTGAGCACCACCAGGAGTAATTCCTGAGTGCAGAGCCAGGAGAAACCCCTGAGCATTGCCGGGTGTGACCCAAAAAATAAAAAAAAAAAAATAGAATGTGAACACACCTTTCATTCTAAGAGTTGTTACTATCTACTATCTTTTGTTTATCAGTGTGGTTTGTTATATTGACATTTATGAGAAGACATTTATGAGAAGACAGTCAGAACAAAGCCATAGTGTCACTTTACAAACCCCACAGAAATTCGTGAGACCCATAAGCTTTTCTTTTATCTAAAGTGTTTAACAGGGCCAGAGCGATAGACCAGCGGGTAGGGCGCTTGCCTTGCACGCGGCCGGCCCATGCATCCCGGCATTCCATATGGTCCCCTGAGCAATGCCAGGAGTAATTCCTGAGTGCAGAGCCAGGAGAAACCCCTGAGCATCGCCGGTGTGACCCAAAAAGCAAATAAATAAATAAATAAAGTGTTTAATATTTTTATCAGCAAGTGCACTTATCTTAGATTGATATGAGACCTTCTCCATATTTTTCTTGGTTAAGATAATAACTTAGGCACGTCTCTAATCCATTTGTCCAGTAACAGTGCCAGAAAAGAAAAGGAGGTTTACCATTGCATTGGAGAAAAAAAAAGTTGATGGCAGTTTTTTTTACTATTATTAAAATAAATAATTCATCCCCCCAACCATCTGTTCAGTAACCTGTTCTAAGATTTTGTTGGAGAATGGTATAATCTCATTAGTCTTGGGACCGAAAAGTTAACACAGGGGTTGAGGCTCAGAGTTTGGGTGCTTGTTTTGCATGCGTGTTTGTTTTTTCTGTTTTAGCTTAACATTGTTTTTTCTTTTATTTCTCTTCCTGGTGCAGGAGGTGAAAACAATCTATTGGAGTTATCTCATTTATCAGATGACAGATTATAATTATTACCAAACACCTTGCATCTTAGTATTTTCCTCATATTTCTTAGAGTCATGAAATGTTCTTAAGATTTTGAGATGGTTGCTCTAACCTATTTTAAATATTATTAAAGCTTTGAGTCGTGTTTCATACTATTCTTTGTCATATGTTATTTATGAGGTTGAATACCTATGTGTTTTTTAAATTAAAAATTATTGTAGGTGAGGGAGAGCTAGTACAGTGGATAGATAGGGCACTTGCCTTGGACACAGCTGACCCAGGTTTGATGCCTGGCACCATTGTTTCTCTGCTTCACATTTCTAGTTCTCTGTTTCTCTATCTCTGTTTCTGTTTCTGTTTCTCTGTCTCTGTCTCTTCTCTTCTTCACCAGGTCTTGCTTTTCCAGGCCTTTCTCTTTAAGGCTGGCCGTCTGGGCCTTGGCCTTTTTCAGGACCTTTCTTCTTTCAGGCTGACCCTCTGGATTCTGGTCTTGGCACTCTGGTCCTGTAGCCTATTTTTATTTTTGCTTTTTTGGGTCACACCGGGCAATGCTTAGGGTTTACTCCTGGCTCTGCACTCAGGAATTACTCCTGGCAGTGCTCAGGGGACCGACCGTATGGGATGCCCAGTATTGTACCTGGGTTGACCGCATTCAAGACAAATGCCCTACTTGCTGGACTATACCTCCAGCCCCGAATTCTCTCTTTAATGGTAGATTTTCCTTTATACTAAGTTCAAAATAGTAGCTATCCTTTTTGTGTGCTTAAGACATCAGAGAAAATAAATTATTTACACATCAATCATTTATTAGATGTTGGTCATTAATATGCAATATACATGTAGGTAATTGAGTTAAATGAGCAGTTGATTGAACAGAGATTTGCATAGTGAACCAAGAGCAACATTCTCATCATTTTATCAGAGGCCATGTAAAAACAGCACAGGAGAAATAGGTAGAAGAAATATAAAGCATCACAGTTAACATATTGGTGACTTGAGTATATCAGGATATGGGTAAGTCAGAGATCTAGGTCATGTTTGTATAAGTGTCTGACGGGAAGAGGAAATTTAAAAACCAGTTTTATCACAGCTCTTAATAAACCTACTGGCTGTTTTAAGTTTGCTTCTGTGCCTTTCACTGGAGAATCTCCTCAGTGTCTACTTATTTGGATCTTTAAGTAAGAGTTTTGGCTTATTTTATTCTCATATTTATTTCTTTATGTTCTTAAGATAATAGAAACCAACATTTGAGAATCCATCCAGGGAATGCTGTGTTCGGATTTTGTATGTAATATTTGGAGATTAGACAAATGCAGTTGGAGGAAGATGGATGAAAAGAAAATGAGGGATAGTAAAGTTTTCTTGATATTCTGTCTTCCTTGCTATGAGCAAATCAGTAGTCATCTGCTACAGTTAACTATTTGACTTTTACCTTTTTTTTTATCCCTTGAAATACACATTTCTTTGATAGAGACCTGAATTAAAGATATTTTATCTTATGGAAGAGTTGTAAAGTGAACAAAATTCTATTTTTTCTTAGAATTTTGATTGTGTTTCTTATCTATTCAACATTTTGAATACACAGTTTGATTTTTTTAATTACCTGGTAAACAACATTACTCATACCATCCCTGTGTGAATTCATCTTCAGTTATTTCCCCCCTGACATAAAAGAAATTGATGTGAACTCTTACAGGATAAAAATTCAGGAAATACATTTTATCGTATAATATTGAATTTCCTGTGATATAACAGTTTAAAATGAGATGATTTTATTATTTCTGAATCTTAAAAAAATTGGTTTCTTGGATCTAGGTGCTTGACATTATGTTGAATGTGAAATTTCTCTTTATGATGAACATTCATGTTAATTTCCAGTATCATGGTCATAATCACTTTCGGAAAGGAGATATTTTAAAATTAAAAAAAAGTAAAATACAGGCTAATCTGTTTTAGAGTTAGTACAACAATAAATGAAATATTTATGAGACAGGGCTTGACGGTATGAGAAAATACAGAGAAGCTTGTGGTTTCATTACATTAGTTGCAGTATTTGTGTGACCCCAGAAAAGAAAAAGTGCAAAAAAGTTCTAATGCAGTCAGGTGTGGGGGGACGCTGAGATATGCATAGTTAATGAGCTATTAAGTGTTTCAGACTGAAGCTGTCTGTTAATTTTTATTTTTTAAAATTGCAGTAGAGAACGAGGAAATGCAGCTAAAGGTAAAATATTGGCACATTGCTGATGCATGTGTAAGAAAGATCAAATTGAAAAACTGTTAATGTATACATTTATAACTGTTCTTTCCTTCATTTATAACGAACTAAAATTATTAACCCTCTCTCTCTCTCATTCTCTTTCTGGTGCCAAATACTTAACCCGGTGCTTCATGTATATTTTTTTTCTACAAGGTGTTTAAATTTTACAGAATAATATTTATTTATTTCTTACTTTAAGGCTAGAGAATACAGGGTTAAGGCGTTTGCTTTGCATGAGACCAACCCTGGTTTAGTTTCTGACATTGCATATGGTTCTTGATTACCTGGAGTGATCTTAGAGAACATAAATAGGAATAAGCCCCGATTACTGCTGAGTGTGGCCCCAAAATGAAAGAAAATACTAGTTCTTAATTCAATTTTTAATATGTGAAATTAAAAGTTGAAATTAAGTATATTCTCTGATATCGTTGCTGAATTCTGCCATATAAACTGCTTAAGGTGATGGCAATCCAATCTTAATATTGTATTAGTTGAAGAAATCTTTTATTACTGAAAAAAATAGATGCTGCAGCTGCATGAAAGCTAAAGGGGCAGGATTTACAGTGGGAGGCCTGCATGAGAACCTAGTTTGAACTCTGACACCATAAAAAAACAGTAGCAAAACCAAAACAAAACTCACAATTTATTCTTTCCTCTGGCCTCGCTTAAAAAAAAAAGAAAATTAAAAGGAAATAAATGAGAAAAGAGATTATAACTTCCTATAAGAACACTCAGATTAGAAAGGAGAATATTGTAGAAAGCCACCATTGAAGTAAGACAAGTCATAAAGAGACACTGAGAAAGATGAAAGATGTAGATAAACGACCTTGCATGATTTTTAGTGAGTGCTCTTTGGGGGGACAGTTGGTGCTGGTGTTCCTAAGTAGTCTCAGGTAGCCCTTCCAATTGTACTTGGCCAATAGCACAAACTGATTCAATCTAGGGTCTGCGGATATGGTTCTGACCAGAGAATGTGGTTTGGGTCCTTAGAAGCTAGGGACCACCAGCACCACACTTGGTGATACTAGAATGTTGCATTCAGTGCCCAGGATTGACCTGAAGTGTCAGTGTGAAGCATCAGCCCCTCATCTAACTATATTGTCTGTCTCCCTGGCTCTTTCTGTGTATGTTTAAATCATGGGACATTTAAAGAAGTCAGTTTGGGTATAATTTTTCCAGTCACATTAGTTAGAAGAAAAGGGAGAGGAACAGAATGATTTCTCTCATATGTGGGACTTAAAGTACAGGGCAAGGTATGCAAATGAACAAAGGTAACATAATGCGATAACTGATCCACATGGTTGATTGGGGGTAGCTTTAAGAGGGAGGGTCTTGGGGTTCTTGGGAGAGAAAGACAGTACATTGGTGATGGTTGTGGAGTAAGAATTGTGTGCATGGGAAACCGTTAGTAATAGCATTGTAAGCCACAAAAATCACAAGTAAAAATTAGAAATAAGAAAAAAAGGTTTCTAATGACATTTATATAAAAGCGATTTTGTGGGTTCTTTATCTTTGCTCAATTTATGTTATCATTAATGTTGGCTTCACATCACACAAAATTAATATAAAGATTTGAAATTATTTAAAATATTTAAAATAATGTGAAGACTTGGAATTATTCATAGCATTTCAGTATATCTTTTTTCAGTCAAGATCATTCTCAAACACATTATCTATTAAAATATTATTTCAGAAAAATAATCTATTGGTTAGTGAGTTGAAAAGTGATAGGTTGTTATCTATAGTAATATTTAAGATGGAAAAGTTGAGTTTATTTATTTGAGAATTAACCCCTGTTTATGTATTGCTATGGATTAAACCAGGGTTTAGGGTGGGGGGTTGGATATTAAAGCTATTTCATAAGTGTGGTTTGGGGTCTTAAAACCAGGATTTCTCAGGCTGTGCTCTTTGGAGCCTCATTCCCGCTTCCTTTACTTGGTTTGATATATACTACATCCTAGTTTATGAGACACTTTCTTCCTAGTAAAGGGTTGTTTCTTATTTTACAAATTCTCCATTTCTTCTTTATTACCTGTTTTCTCAACCTAATGTTTCTCTGAAAAGTATTAGTCTCATAATTTCCCTGAGACGAAATTTATAATTTGGGTACAATTTAGGGCTTGGTGGTGCCCTGCCTTCTTGATCATGCAGTTCTTATTTATGAGCTAGCTGATGAAAAAATAGGAGGGGAGGAAGTCAAGGAAGGAGAGAGAAATAGAACTAGCTAATATTTCATATTCGTTAAACATTTTATGGCTTATGTGACATTCTTGAATTAGATGTATTGAACTAATTTGACAAAATAACTAAGGCAGTATCATATGCTCTAGAAGATTAGGAAATAATAGAAAAAAAATTTAGATTATATGGCTAATAAATAGTAAAGTCCACCCTAAATGAGTCATCTCTCTCTCACTAGACTAGTCCTTTTGGCTCTGTATATCCTACACTGCCTCTCCTGATGGGACATATGAGTCTTCAGATTACCTCTTAGATGTTAACTGCTTGAAGGGCAAAGGTGATGTATTCTGTTTCTTTTGCAGTTCTTTGTAACACGGGTGCACACAGTGGAGGCCCAGCAGGAGTATTTGTTATTGAGACATGGGCTTGACATCATGCAAGAGAAGACCTGGCATTAGACAGATGGAGCACAAATCCTCGGCTAAGCTCTAGGACGTTGTGATCTTGGACAAGTTAGAGTTATTTGATCTCTGAATCTTATGTTCTCATCTGCAAAATATGGATACGAAAATAAGATTCAGAGATCAAATAATCTGAAAATTCACCATGGTAACCTTTTTTTGCATGAATTTAAAATACCATTTTTGAAGATCTTACTGGATTGTAGATGTCCTCTCTTCAAGGATGACTGTGGAGCTTGTGAATTTCCTTTTTCTTAGATCCTCTCACAGTCTTTCCTCCAGGAGTGTATTGTATATTTCCATTTTCAGGATGTTTTGTTGCCTTAAAAATAGAATGCTAGGGTTTAAGTGCAACAACTCAATACTGAAGGAACATCATTATATCGAATATTGTGAACATTGAGAAACAGAAGCAAGAGAAATATACAATATATCAGAAGCAAATATATAGAGTTCCTTATTTCTTTCAGGTAGTCATGCTACAAGAAGGAATTGAATCCAAGAATATTCTTTATAGGAAAATCATGACTTCATGCATAAGATTAGAAGTCAAATATTTGTGTGAACCAGAATATATTTGGAAACTTGAAACCTGAAACTTAAAATTTAATTTTGAATTTTGTTTGTGGTATTTGGAAGTGAAATTATAATTGTTTATTCATGAAGTTCTCTGAAGCAATTAGATGTGGCAAAACTACACATTTCCCTGTTTTATTTAAGATTGTCTCAGTTTTGCCTTTTTAAAAAATATTTGTCGAAGCCTCAGGCCCTTTTTAAACATATTTTTTGATTGATACATTCATCATTATAGTCAATTTATATTTTCTGGAGTAATGTGTTTTATAAATTATCTTCTATGACACTTTGAAAAGATTTCTTCTTTCATGGTATCATTTTGACTTTCTTGTTAGTGTTTCTCTTGCATTCCATTAATGCGTTTGGATAAGATGCTTCACATATCTTTTTTTTATATGTATTTTATTTGTTAGGTTTTTTCTTGTTGGGACAGGGTCACTGTTCTCTTGTTTTGAGGATTTTTACCAAGCCTACAGTTTATCTGAATTTTTATTCTTAATTTTTCCATAATTTAATTTACAAAGAAAGGTTTTCCATTGAATTTATTCCCAATATTTTTATGATGTCTGGGTATGGCAAGCACTGGTTTCTGGTTCATGCGTCCTTTTTTATGGTGCTTACACCTTTGCTCTCCTGAAATCTATATGCTTTGTTTTGGTGTAGGCAACCCCAAATGCCTGTGCTGCCAGGTCATATTTGATTCATTAGGTACAGTGCCAGCAATCAAACTCTTGACATTACACTTGCAAGGCAGGTACTGTGCCACTGGAGCCCCAAGTTTTTAAGTGGGAGTAATTTTTTATTTTTAGAGAGGCTGATTAGTTACCAATTTCCCTTGGAATTGAATCTTTTCCTTTGTTCAGGTCATTTAATTCTATGATAGGAACCATTAATAGATTATTATCATGGTCCTATAATACTTCACCTACACTTAACTGCCAACTATCATTTTTCATTGCATGTTGTTGAGAAAATCAGATAGAAAATATCAAAACTTTTCCTCTTAGCTTCCGACATTGAGAAAACATCAAGGAATAGCATTTTAAAGCTCCCCCTGCCCCCCCCCCCATGTCCCATCCCTTTCATTCAGTACTAAGAAAATACATTGGATAATATAGTCAAGAAGCATAATTCCTTTTCCCATTTGTCTGGAAATAATTACTTACTTAGTGAGGAGATATGTGCTTGGTGGAAGAAAGGTTGGCAAGTGGTATGTATTCTTTAGCTCGTTGATGTTGGAAGCATATGTCAATAATCTGGTAATAAAAAGCATATGCGGAAAAAAGTGGTTCCTGTGTGTGGGTAGTAACTATTCTTACATAGTATTATGTCATGGGAGGGACTATATTTCAAGGAGAAATAATGGATGCATTTAAAAACTGCTTAAGTTCTCTAATAATATATACATATATTTTAAGATTTACTCTGTCCTTAGAGCTATTTGTAAAATACAGACATTCATGATTCAGTTGTACTTACATAAAGATTGATGTTAGTAAAGTTCTGAAGTAAATACATGATGAAATCAATGTTAGGCAATTGCACTGTAAATTTAGCACCCAGAGAAGGACAAATAACATTAAACTTCTTGTTCATAGTCACATCACCTGATAATCTGAAACCATCTAAATCTTGCAATTTTAGGCTATCAAGAAATTATTGCAGTAGAAACCTAGACTACCTTACATGCTGGTATTTAATCATAGATGAGAGTCATCATGCTTGTTTGTACTTCCTTTTCTTATATTTATGAAAAACTAAAGAAAAATTATTCCTCAAAATGCAGCGCAGGTATATGCAGTTTATTTACTGTTAACTGATAAATATGTAAAAATGTTCATAGTCTTCCTGTTATCTGAATGAAAATCTCATATTGTAGCAAGAGATCTCTTTTATTTCCATGAGAGCTTTGAGAATTTAAAACTTGAGCATTTGCTGTGGCATATGGTGCATTTTCTGTCCTATTTTGTATACCAGCCCATTAAGAAGAGAAAGTGAAGTAAGTAATCTAAAAATAACTCAGCTGTTGGCCTAATTTAACAACAACAAAAAGTCTTCTGTGCATAAGTAAAGTTCCACATTTTGTCTCCCCTGGTAGAAAATCTCTGAAGCATTTTGCCACCTATTCACAGAATAGCATCTTGTTTGGCATCATAACTGCAGCCAGAAGGGCTGTTTTGACTTTTCTTACAGTTATATATGTTATTCTAGTCAAAGTGTAGACTGACTTTATCAGACCAGAGACCCAACGTACCTGATGATGATTTCATATCAGCCAGTCCTCAAGGTTCATATGCAAACACCATTTTTCAGAATGTTTTCAAAAACCTAACAATTTTGAATTGAAATTGAACTACTATATAAAAGCTAGTAATATACTAAGTACAGATCAAAACTAATCATAAATTAATACTTGTTTCTAAAAGTTCTATTTTTCCTAATCAACTTATCTTTAAATGTATTATATGACATCTCAAAATTGGTAAACTTTGAAATATAAAACATTTATTGTATTTCTTTAATCCTTTTTTATTTGGTAATTTTTGTTTTGTTTATAATGCTCTTCAGATTAACATTTGAATCTTGTCTTGCTCATGTAACTACTTGGTAATGAAACCAGATGATTACAGTTCATGTTTGAACTTTTATGATTGTAGGTCTTTTAAATACTTTATTTATAATATATTCAGTATTAATTAGAGATACAGTTAAGAGCTTGAGTGTGGTACATGATGCATTTCTTCCTGGTAGGGAAGCTAATCGGATGAAATTTTAAAAGATTTTGTACTTAAATTCAAAGGAATTTTTATCCTTTCCGTAAGAGCTTTAAGAATTTAGGAGTGAGCATTTGCTGTGGCATATGGTGCTTTTAAAATTTTAAGATACTTTTGAATCCTATCTAAACATTCATTCACTGATTTGTTGGACTAGTATGAGCTTAGAAAACCTATAAAGGACATTTTAACTTTTATAAAAGAAAAGATAGGAAAGAAATTTTGTTCATGATATGATTGTGTTGGAATGTAAATAACCATTCTATTAGGGATGTGTGCAATGGTAGATTTAAATATTATGGCCTGCAGTGAATCTTGTCTCCAGGTATTCATACCCTTGCAGAATCTCCTTCCATTGTGACTCTGCTTTATATATGTGGCTGATTTTGTCTAGTAGGAAACAACTACACATGATTTTGTGTAGAGACTTGTTCGTGGTTCCATGTTAGAGCTCACCTTCATCAATGCTGCTGGCACTATCGGAATAGGTTCATCTAGCCTATTTGAAATGGAAGATCACATGGAGTTGTGTATCTTTTATAAGGTCCTGCAAGTCAAGTAACCGTTGCCCTGAGCTGACTTACCAGGTGAATGAATGTTGATGCGTGAGTAAACCTGTGCCAGGTCAGTAGAATACAGGTCGCTCACACACTGAGAAACAAGGAATTGGGACATAATGAACTAAGATAGATTGTTTTTGTGAAGTGGTAAAGGATGCAAGGACTCACACAGATACACAGTTATAAAAAACAAAGTCAGGACAGTGAAAACTGTATACCAAAATCCAAAAATATTGAGTTTATTAACTACTATGCCTCTGAGATTCTTGGTAGTTAAGTGGCATGAAATAAGTCATGGATACTCATTTGAAAATAAAGGATGAGGAGCATTCTTCAGAAAATACTTCTTCTGGAATAAATTCTAAGAGATTTCTCATGGGTAATAAGTGAAATGAAGGGTTATATTCTAAACTTCATTTCAGCAACATGTTTTATGCATATCATATCTTTTTTATAGAGTCAGTAGACAATAAAATGATCTGTGTTTAGATAATCATCTAAACACAACTTTGTAAGCTTGCTTATTTGAGGACCTATCACTATCACTATCTTCCCATTCATCATCGATTTGCTCGAGCGGGCACCAGTAATATCTCCATATGTCCTGTCTCATGCTAGTAGAGCCCAAGGGCATCTGCTTGCTCCAGGAACATAAAAGCCTCAGACAATTATATTAGGTCATGGGAATGACCTAATATAATTGTTACTGGTATTTGGCATATCAAATACGACACGGGCAGCTTGCCAGGCTTGCCGTGTGGGTGGCATACTTTTGTAGTCACCTCTAAATACAACATTTATAGATGAACCGTGCAGCCACGCCAACTGGGCTGTGATAGGCTCGTTTGCTGCTGGGTGGAGTTCTGATGAGAGGGAAGTCCGATGTGGAAGATGGCAGCCCTCATGGACTTAGGCATACTTTAATTGAGGACCTTAATTAATTACTTAATTAAATGCATTAATTAATACATTGAGGACCTAGGGATACATTAATCTACTTAATTTCATTATTCAAGTTACCTGTATGCCTTTATTTTAGATTCAGTTAAATCCTTTGAGGCAGTAATTCCAGATATTTGTTTTAAATCCCACCTATTTGCACTTGTGTTTCGATGCATGTTTCCAGTCTTCCATGCTCTTTGGATACTCATTCTTCTCTATTGCAGTAAAGTGATTCCTTCCTTGCATACTTGCTTTCTTCCTTCCTCCTCCCTCTGTTGCTCCCCTCCCTCTCCTTTCTCCTGTTATTTTCCTTCTTTTAGACATATTTGATATCTATTTAGTTTGTTTTTGAGTCACACCTGGTGATGTTCAGGACTTACTCCTGGCTCTGTACTTATGGATCATTTCTGGTAGTGTTCTGTAACTGTGTGGTCCTGGAAATTTGAACTGGGATCTGCTTGAGTACAAGACAAACACTTTAACTCCTGTACTATTCTGTCTGGCCTCATTGTGCTTTATTCCTAGCTTGAATAATTTTATTTATAGTTCCACATTGCCTTAATATTATTCATGATCAAATCTGAGGATTAACAAAATTGTGCATCTTAGAAGCTTTTTATTTCCCTGAGCATATTGAACTTGTTATTCTAAAATTGTATTAGAGAATCAGAGATTGAAAACAGTAACAATATGGAAAGACAAATTATGAACGAACATATAAAGGATGAGAATAGAGTAAGCAGAATTCAGAAACTTTGTAAACAGAAAAGAACTCAGAATACCACTTTGTAATTTGATTTTTATTTTAAATGATTGAATATCAAATATTTATTTAACATTGTAATTTGTACTTTAATGAATTTTTTCTATTGTACTTTAATCAATAATTTTTTTCCATCTCCAGTATTAGTACCAGTATTTAAGATAGTCTCAGCTCTTTCCTGATTTAGTGCAGTGGTGTCCTGAATGAATAATGAACCAACTGCATGTATTTCTATATTTCTCTCCCTATTTTATGGTTTCCCCTTGATAATCAGTATCTACCAGAGTACAGACACATGTAGTTGCCTACATACTGAGTGAAAGCATTTAGTTCATAGCTACTTGTATACACCTTAGTAGGTTCTCTAATATGATAGCCAAAATGATGTTAACAAACAATTTTATATTCTTGCAATTACAGTGGCTTATTGTTTCTCTTTTAGGGGAAAGACCCTAAAAAACTCAGTTCCACCCTGGGTAATGTAGAAAGTTAAAAATAGTACAGTGGTAGCAAATCCAGGTGCTCTTTGCAGAGTGAATCTGCAAGGTCCCACGAGGACATTTGTCTCTGGGTTAGGTTTGTCTTCTCTATAAATACGGTTCACCGGAAGCCATTCTGGACTGGCCCAAGGAATCTTTTAGGGAAACAAATTTTCTAATTTTTAAGAAGTTTGAGGAAAAGATGAATAGAAAAAGAAAAGAGAGGTGATATTTTTACTTTCATTCCTTTCTTGGATGTGCCTTTTTGCTGGGCATAATTAAGGTATCACAAAAATAATAAGAGGAATGCAGAAATGATAAAAAGAATAGAGGGTTAAGATGATGAAATATTAAAATTAGAAATTGATTAAAATTTCTAAACATTTAAGACATTCAAGGTAATCGTTATAAAGATGTTTGAAGTCTTTACATATGAATGCGAATAGTAGAATAAAAAATTTGTACTACAATTCTAGAAACTAAGACTCAAAGTTAAAAATATACTATAACACTTGAAAAATAGAAGCTGACTCATAAGGGAAAGATTGAATGTGCAAAAGTATAGGAAAGATTATAATAGTTTTAAATACATAGGTTAATTATGATTTTCAATTATTGTGGAAGAAGGGTGTACTTGCAAGAATATAAAATGTGGAAGTAGAAATAATGTGAGAAATGTGATGGTTGTCTTCACAAGAGAATCATTTCCTCCTAAAACTTTGGGTCTCATCTCATTCTCTTGGTGATCATGCCTCCCATGTTCTACTTTCTGTAGTCACAAATCCCAGAAGAAGATTATCCTTTGTAGAAACAGTTCTTGTGGAAGCTAGGACATCCTACATACTCACAACCGGCATTGCTTTAATATTACAGATACTTAATATCTGTAATATTAATATTACAGATATTTAATATTACAGATACAGATACAATATTACAGATACAGTGTAAACTACCACAATTGCTTGTATCCTGATAACTGTACGCTGATTTTGGCAGATGAAAATAATGATATATCCGTAAGGGAAAATCTGTAATTTGGCTTAACTAATGTAGATTCAGGGGCTATATGGAGCAGTGCAATGGATAGGTCACTTTCCTTTCAGGTGGACAGTCTAGGTTGGAGTCTTGGCACCCTGCCCCACTCCCCGAGTAACCACTGAGCATAGAGCCAAGAGTTAGCCTTGAATACCACCAAATATGGCCCCCAAACGGAAAAAAACCCAACTCTGTAGATTCAATTTTTGGATAAATTACCCACCTTTCCTCATTATAATGCAAGCTAAGATCTTGATAAGTTAATCTAATTGATTTTTTCATTACGCTGAGATGGAAAACTGGATACCTCCACCTTTCCACTTTGAGGAAGCCCACGTCTCTCTCTCTCTCTCTCCTCACACTTTTCTCAGTAAATTCCTTTCAGTACTATTTTGCTTAACTAAGATATGTGAAACCTGGATACTTTGAGTTCCATGATAGTTCTCTTTTTAACACTATCTACTTATGGTTTCTTAGATTCACAATGGCTGAATGTTTTGTAACATTAATGAATGGCAAAAAGGGAATGTGGAATTTTAATAGAAATTGGGCTCATTCCAGATTATGAATGAATTAATAGGGAATTTATGTCACTCATACTGTCCTATGCATAATTTCTGACTCTGTGTGAAATTTGTCATCATTAAAGAATGCTTTTCAAATGGGAAAAATTAATGCTTTAAAAATGACTGAAGATAGAAAAAGAATGTGATAAAAGCTAAGAATAGACTGGTACAGTGAGTGACTGATTATATATGTCTTGAATTTTTTGAGAACATCTTTCTTTACCTAGGTTGAATCAAACTTTGAAATGATCTTGACAGGCATCAAATTTAACAGATTTATTTTTCTTTAAGTACCATAAGTACTACTACAAAGGTTCAAATGGGATGTAGAGAAAGAAGAACAAATTCCTCAGAATGGGTGGATGGGGATAGAAGAGGCTTCCCAGTGTAGAAGTTGGAATTGTTCCAGGAGTTTGACTTGCATAATAAATTGGAGACATAGGTTGTGTCAAATCTTCAGAACAGTGATTCTCAAAGTGAGTGGTCACTTGTAATGCGTAGGGAGAGTTAATCTTAGAATTTAGTTAATCTTTAAATGTAAATCAATTCTTTCATTCTGATGAGTTTTAAAATACATATAGGTTTTTTACTTCTATGAAGTAAAGAATAACTTAAGTTCATTTTAAAGTCAACTCTTTATTGAGTCTGCTAGATTTTAATAATATATCAGAAATCAAAGTGCTATGAAATACTTGGAAAGTTGTGGAGTTCGTGATTAATACACTGCATTGATATTTTCCTATAGAATGCTTATTAATTTACCAGCTAGTTATCTTAAATCGTTCATGGTTAAATGCTACTGGATCCCACGGGATATCAAAAGATCACGTGGCCGCCCACCTACAAGATGGTCAGACTTCCTTGTAAAGACCCTGAAGGAACGGTTTGAGGCTCTTCATATTCCTGAATCAACCAGATGCCATTGGGCTACATTGGCACGTGATAGGGTCCAATGGAAATGTTACTGGCGCCCGCTCAAGCAAATCGATGAATAACCGGATTCAAGTGATCAAGTGATCAAATGCTACTACTTTAACCACAATTAGAAAGCATTATTATAGTATTAATTTTTTTAAATGACTTTTATTAATGTGTACAATAATGCAAAGTTTTACTATTATTCTTACTTTCTTTTGGTGTCTTAAATTTGCTAAAAGATGAGTCAAAAATGAACCCTACATCATTTTTTTAAAAATCAGATTTTTAGATATTAGAGGGATTAAAATGACCAGGGCTGGGAACAAAACAGATTCTTGTGTTCAACCCTCAAAATTTTAACCAACTTGATTTGTGTGGGTTCAGGAAATAGTTCTTAAAAGCTTCCAGGTGGCGCTTATGCTGGTGATTTTCTAACCCTACTTTGAATGAAATAATATGTATTATTCTTGCTAAAGTATATCCTTTGAAAGCATTCCGTAAAATTGATGGCCACTGGCTGGCATTTTATCTGAGGGAGAGAAAAAAGTATAGAAGACTGGCAGAACACTAACCGTTTAGTTTTTGTATACCAATAGAGAAAAATTAGAAGGTGAGGTAGATTGAGTAGAGAAGTGGGAAATGAAGGGGAAGGGTAAGAATTAACTTAATTTTGGACATTTTGTGTTTTAATAATGTGTAGAATATATCTAGTAAGTAGTGAATGAATCTTGATTATTCAACTGAAATTTAAATTATCTTTAAGTAACCTGTAATTTTGATGTTCGAGAAGGAGTATTTCAAGAAACTTGGATAAAGAATTCATTTTTTTGGGCAGAAGAGATAGAACAGCAACTAAGGCACTTGCCTTGTATGCAGCCAACCTGGTTCTTTCCCTTAGCACTGTGTATGGTCCTTTGTGCTCTCAGAAGTGATCCCCGAGCAGAGTCAGGAGTAGCTCCATTGGGGCTGATCCCACTCCCTTTCCACTAAAAACGTTTTTTTTAAGCTGAATCACCATGAGAGATATTTACAAAGCTGTTAATGATTGGTTTTTAGTCATCCAGTGTTTCACCACCCATTCCTTATCAGCATACATTTCCCAGCACAAATATCCCCAGTTTCCCTCCCACCCCACCTGATCATGGCAGGCATGCTCTCTCTTCTCTCTCTCTCTCTCTCTCTCTCTCTCTCTCTCTCTCTACCTCCCTCCCTCCATCGTTCCTTTCTCTTTCTCACTAGGAAGACAGTAATGGTTGGAAATAATCATTCTGGACAAGAGCTGACTGTTGAAAGTAGGGAAAGGGATATTTATGATAGCCTTTCAATATCTGTTCTGCATGTTCTGCAAACCACAATGCCCACAAGGAGGGAGAGAGAGAGGAGAGAGAGAGAGAGAGAGAGAATGAGAGAGAGAGAGGTGGGAGAGAAGAAAGGTGGGAGTGGAAGACTAAAAAAGTTTTGAGTTGTGTGATTGGAGAGGGATATCTAAGGTTTAGTATGCCTGCTTTGAATGCAGAATATAAATTCATTCCACACCACATGATTCCCTGAGCACCACTTGGAAAGGTATCTGTGTAACATACCTGGAGTAATTTTCAACTGCCAGTATGTAGATCAGTGCCACTCTACAAATGTGAGAAGATTGAAAATCATTGATTTGGGGCACAGTAAAGGAGGGTACTAAAGGTGTGATAATGTATGGTGCTTAAAATAGTAGTGAGGGGCCGGAGCAATATCCCAGCGGGTAGGGCGTTTGCCTTGCACTCAGCCGGCCTGTACCGGCCCGGGTTCGATCCCCCGGCGTCCCATATGGTCCCCCCGAGCACCGCCAGGAGTAATTCCTGAGTGCATAGCCAGGAGTAACCCCTGAGCATTGCTGGGTGTGACCCAAAAAACAAAAAAAAAAAAAAGTAGTGATGTAGATTAAGGGATCTATATAGAGTCAGTAAATAGTATGCAACTAAATGTATTATTGTTAATTCTGGGGCTACGCCCAGAAGTTATGAGGGATCACTCTTGGCAGGGCTTGGGGACCATACGGGGTGCTGAGGATTGAACCCAGGGCATTCGTCTGCGAGGCAAATGACCTCTGTAGCTCTGCCCCATATGTACTCTTGTTATACAGAATGAATATGGTCTCAATTTCTATACTGTACTGAAAATGCAAATTTTCTAATAATTAAAGTATGCTCAAACAGTGAGGTTTCCCTTAGTGCCTTGTGATGGCAGATGGGTTGCTGCATTGACTAGATGACTGCTAATAGGGCTAATGTAGAGGTGACTCCTTTATGTTATATATCAAAGTCCTATTGAATTAGACAGAAGTTAAAATACTAAATAACTTTACAGAAGTTAAATACTAAATAATAGTATTTTAAAATACTATTATTTAGTTTTTTAACTTTCTGTAATTTTTATATTTGGCATAAATAGGCATTTTCTGATATTTTTCTTTACAGTATTTGAAATAGAAGTCTATAATTTTTCCTGAAATAAAGCATAATAAACCATCAATGTTGAAAATGACAGTGGAAATTTGTAAGGATTTCCTTTATATAGTAATTCGTTCTTTATGATTGCTTTCACTATTTTAGCATAATACAGTTGTATAGTTGCAGAAATTATTTACTGGAGTGATTTTAGGAAAAAATATTGTGGGATTTTAAATTCCAGTTAAAGCAAAGTGTCAAAAATAAGGTGTACTTTCTCATTACTGAATTTACAATCTTTGTATCTACTTTTTCTTGGCCACTGGGAGTTCTGTTACGGGCAGTGAAATACAACCTTCATGCTGTACTGTGTAGGATAGATACTGTAAATTTCTGGTCTTTCTTTTCCATTGATCTGGACTGCCATATGGGAATCCTGTTCAGCTGATCTTTATTTTCTGAGTCAGAAATTCTGTTTTACCTATCTTTGGGGCTTTCAGCAGCTATCCTCAGTGGGCCATCAGGTATTGCACATGAAAGGGAAGGTTCAAAGGCATAGAAAGAAGGTTCAGAGCTGAAATGTTTACACTGCATTTTAAAAAATTTTACAAACATTTTCTAAGTTGATGTATCAGCATGAAAGCTGAATACACCTAAAAGAATTTATATGCTATAGCATATATGACATGTAAATGTATATAATTTTTATGAAATGATATGGTATTCATCCATTATAAATATGTTCCGAAATGGTTTATTTGTATATGATTTTCAAGTAAGCATAAATGGCATTATGATTGATTTTGTTTTTAATAGTTTTTTTCTCCACAGGTTTATTTTTCCTTGTTCTGCTTATTTTGCAACTGGCATTTAATATTGAGTGGAGGTAAACTCAAAATAAGAAATTAAGCTATCAGGAGTTTTCTAGTAAACAAGTATTTCTAAAGTTTTGCAAATGTAATGACTTCCAATTTGGAAAAAATATCTCTTAATGAATTATATATTAATTAGAACTTTTGATAGATTGACTCAAGATATGTTACTTAAGTGGTAGAAGCTTAATTAAACATCATCTTATTTAGTGACTGGTTACATAGTATATGTTTGTTTATGCATTATAAATGTAAGATACCTTTGTTTTTCTCTCAGTTTATATGCAAACAACATACAATGTAAAATATTAAAATTTGGAAAATCTGTTTTTATTCTTAAGTATATAATGTTTTATATACTTTATGTACTTAAAATGTTATAAAGTAGTTATTGAGTTTTCTACCTTATTAGGTTTTTTTATTTAACAGGTTCTTTGTCATTGTGTTAAATTATAACTAAAGTTTGCCATTATGTTAAGTTATAATAAAAATGTATGCATCTGGGAGGTTTAAATACATTAAAAACTGGCAGTATAAAAGTGGTCTTACATATGGAATTTTGGGAGAATTACAGATTAAGTGTACATGACTAGGGGCCGGAGCGATAGCTCAGCAAGTAGGGCGTTTGCTTTGCACGTGGCCTGCCCATGCCAGCCCGGGTTCGATGCCCCGCATCCCATATGGTCCCCCAAGCACCGCCAGGAGTAATTCCTGAGTGCAGAGCCAGGAGAAACCCTGAGCATTGCCGCCAGGAGTAATTCCTGAGTGCAGAGCCAGGAGAAACCCCATGACCCCCAAAAAAGTGTACATGACTAGCAATGGATTTATTAAAATATTTTGAGTGAATTTTCAATCATGGATCTTTCTTACACTATTTTTAGTTTTTTTTTTTTAGGACGCATTTGGCAGTGTTCAAGACTTATGTTTTGCTCTGTGCTGAGGGATTACACCTAGTGGGACCCAGGGGACCATTGTGGGTGCATGGAATTGAAAATCAGTTGGCCTTGTGCAGGGTAAACACACTACCCGCTGTACTGTCCTACAGACTCCAACCTCTCTCTCTCCATTATTATCATGTTCCTATGTAGTTCCAGTCTATAACACTTGCAGACTGTAGCCACAAAGAAGTATTCAGAGATACAGTGTTTATCCCTAGGAAAAAGATACTGGACATTCTTTAATATAATCTATTCTCCCTGACTCCTAACTACAAACAAACTTATATTGTTTAATAAAACCCGGTTTACATGTTGAATTATTCCTTTAAATTATGAATTATATTTGAAAAGTAATATAACAATAGCATTTTTATTCTATTATTTATTCAGTTTATGTTTATTCTAAGGGTGACGATAAGATTAGAGAACTTGGTTAAAATCATTCTAGAATTTAGTCAAAAGTCACTTCTCTCTTAAGGTTCCTGAAACTTTTTTCGCAGTTTTGAGGTTTCCCCTAATTTGGTTGCTTTAGTGTGTTGGTTTTTTGAAATCCAAAAGAGCTCTGATTTTCATCTCTAACATAGGACATGCTTGTTGCTATAAATCTAATTAAATGTGATTATCAGTAGACTCTCAGATATTCATGGTTTTATCTGTCTTTGTAGGAATAAATTGGTGTAGTAAGAGGCAATGTGCTGTGTTTGATTGACCTGTTTTTTTAAGTATTTTATTATACCACTGTGAGATATAAAATTACAAAGATAAACAATTAAAAAGTTCATATTTGGGTTTTGGTCATACAGTGTTCCAGCACCCATCCCTCCACCAGTGTCCATCTCCCACCACCAACGTCCCCGGTTCCCTCCCCCCTCCCCAGCCCGTCTCCATGGCAGGTTCTTTATTTCTTTCCCTTTCTCACTCTTTCTCTTTTCCTTCCCTTCCAGACTATGGATTACAGAACATACATTAAAGGATTGTGATTGACCTGTTTAGAAACTTTAAAATAGGGTTATTTTCCTTCTCTTTGCTTTCTCCCCCCATCTTTCTGACTTATTCTAATTGTTGTTTTTTCTTCTCTTCTTCCACCATTTTCCTTCTTTTTGTCATATCTTTATCATTTTCATTAAATATTAGTAATACATTTTCTACAGTTCACAATTATTTCAATACTACCTCAACTCTATGAGGCATCTATTGTATGGATAATAATATCAGAATGTAAAAGCCTTCAGTCAATCCGTGAATTTTTGTCCCTAGACATGCTTAGTCCAGCATTAAAATTTTAAATCATTTATCATATTGCTTTGTATATAATACTAAGTGAAAGTTTGAATAGGGGAGTGAATGAATGGATGAGTCAAATTTTTATTTTGTGTTATAGCAGTGTATTTTATTTTTGGGCTTTTTGGGTCACACTGATGATGCTCGGGGGTTACTCCTGGCTCTGCACTCAGGAATTACTCCTGACAGTACTCCGGGGACCATATGGGATGCCGGGGATCGAACCAGGGTCAGCTGCATGCAAAGCAAACGCCCTATCCGGCTGGACTATCATAGCAGTGTGTTTTCAAGTGTCAGATACCAACTTCATTTCCCTCAGTCTGCAATGGAACAATCCTGGACACAGTAGCTTCTTTGCATACACTTGGGTATTGGGATATGTTATTTATGTTCACTGAAGAAAGGTAGATTTCCAAGGAGTGGCAGAATAATTTTTCTGAAAAGGTGGTGATAGGCCAAATACATTTTTTTTGGAATTTTTTTTACTGTAGCCTAATCATTTATCTTTTAGTTCATTGATGCTATAAAAAAGTAAGAAATTCATGTATTTTTCTAGTCAAATGTGCAGAATTAAAAGCAAGCCGGTGACTAGGCATTATTATTTCTTCTCAGAAATAAACTATATAGTCAAGGATCATGTATGCTTTTTATTTTAGACTTGGATAGCATATGTGCAATAATAATCTATACTGTAAGCCCATTACAGAGCTGATGGAAGCGGAACATTTAATTTAGGCTTAGAGGTTTTTTAGAAGAGGCTCTAATTCCTGATGCATATGGAGAATTTGAAGAACTTGAAACGCCCCTGAGAGGTCTAATCCTAAAGAAATCTCTGTTTCCTGATGTTACTATGGACTACAAAGCTTCACCGTAGCTTGGATCCCTGGTGTTCAATGAATCAGGGTTTTTGTTCTTCCTTTCCACTAGCCTGTCCTGTTCATGAACAGCACAACCACTTTGATTTAAGAGCAGAGTCATCAGAAGAGGAATTCTTTCTCTTCGTCTCAGATTAATACCTTGCAGGCTCGAGCACATGCCCATCACTATTGGCCTCCTTGCGCAAGTTACTGATTTGTATGTGCTGTGAAAGTTATATGAAGGCATTTGGTTCTAGCAGCCAAATATTATATTAAGTGAGATTATTATGAATATATAACAGTTAATTTGGACTTCATGTGAATTTAATGGCCTTTTGTGCAAGGAACATTGTTCTAGGTCTTTGGGGATTTAAAAATCAAGAGAACATAGCATAGCAAAACTTTCAGAAACTTAAAATATAGTGGGAATGATTTATGTGTAAATGGCTAGTATTTTGCAAGACAAAATGAATTTAGTGCTAAAGAGATAACTAGCAATATGTATAAATGTTTTATGCTAAATTGAACTTTAGGAAACATCATGGAGGAGCTGACACTTGACCTGGGTTTTGAGTAATATATTGATGCCTAATTTATTTATATAAATTATATAAAAATAAATATTTATTATATAAATATTTAGCCATAAAGTAGAATATAGTCTCAGTATGACTTTATATGTGTGTATAAGTAATTGATAGATATATGTGATTTACAGTGGCAATGAAATTAGCATGTTGTCTAAAATTCTTATGTTTAATGAAGTATGGCAATAATGAAGAATTTATAAGATATTTATTCCTTAACTGAAGTTATAGAAATATTTTGATGTTATAGAAATATTTTGTTATTGCTGGGGCGGAGCGATAGCCCAGTGGGTAGGACGTTTGCCTTGCATGCGGTCGGCCTGTGCCGGCCTGGGTTTGATCCCCGGCATCCCAGATGGTCCCCCGAGCACCCCGAGGAGTAATTCCTGAGTGCAGAGCTGAAGTAACCCCTGAGCGCCTCCCAAAAAGAAAAAAAAGAAATATTTTGATATTGTGTTTAGCAATTTAAACAATTGTCATTCATTTTGAAGTATAGTAACCAGTATAGTTTTTATAGTGGCACATGGGCATAATGTTAAGGTAAAATATAAGTTGAAAAAATACAATATATTTAATTTTGAATTCTTTTGAAGTACTTGGAATTGAACTCAGCACCTCACTCTAGTATGGCAGGTGCTCTGGGGATAAGGCAAACTATATATATCATCACTGTATCACTGTCTTCCCATTGTTCATCGATTTTCTCGAGTGGGCACTAGTAACATCTCCATTAGTCCTGTCACAGGCAAGTGTAACCCAAGGGCATCTGCTTGCTCCAGGGACAGGAAGAGCCCAAAACCATTCTTCAGGTCATGGAACTGAGGTCCATAATTGTTACTAGTTTTTGGCATAACAAGTAAATAAAACACGGGTAGTTTTCCAGGCTCTGCCGTGCAGGTGGTATAATCTCAGTAGAAGGCTATCATCTTGAGCATTTACTGATGAAACTTAAAGGGAAAGATCAGGTTTTCTCTTGGATGGAGATCTGAGGAACTATGGAGTCTGGATGTTGAGAATGACTGACTGCATGATGTGTGTGTTGCTCTGGCTTCTTGCTAGGCTTACTGGTATCAGTTAGAACCTGTCTAGAACTGTATACAATGTATAAATGTAAAAGATCTTGGGAAGAACCTTATCCTAAAGTCAGCATTCTCTAAGAACATCAAGTGGCCACAAAGCGGCCGTGTGCCAAGTTCTAATAATTTTAAGTTTTTGCCAAAAATACCATGATTTGATTGTATATTTCTAAGTTTATAGTAAGAACATTGATGCCCAGCACTTTGGCAACTTTGTGGTATTCAGACTGTAATTGATTTGGTCTGGATTAACTTGGATGAGTAGTAGAGTGCAATGTGAAAGAAAAATCAATGACATTTCTCTCTATGCCATTTAAAATAATTATACCAAAATAAGTCTGGCTTAGTTTTTTGAGATATTTCCATTCACCAGTATGTCCTCCTACACAGCATTACTTTTATTTATTTTATTGATACTTGTCTGAGTTCTTTATTATTACATTGTAAATTACCACAAATTTAGTGTTTCGGGACAGCCTATTATTACCTCACAATTTGTTCAGGTCAGGACCCTGAACAGAGCTTGCTGGGTCATTCTGATTTTAAGCTCATAAACTGCTGTTACAGTGTCAGTCAAGCCTGAAGTCTCATCTTAAAAGTCTGTATGGAAAATGATCCCCACCTCATGTCATTTTATTTAGTTTGTTGTTTTCTCTTTGGACGGCAGGGAGGGGTTAAATGCTCACAACTGTGGTGCTCTGTGCTTAGGAGTGACCCTGAGGGTATCCATGGGAACAGAGGTAGTGCCAGGGATTGAATCAGCTTAGTTAGCATTGCAAGAACAGGCGTCTTAACCCCTTGATTCTCTCTGGCTCACTATAATACTTTTAAAAGTTTAAGGATATTCCAAGTGTCATGGAATTATGACTATTTAAAGTTAAAGGATATTCCAACAGACATGCCATTATACCAGCAGTGTAGTGAAAGAACTTAGTTTTAGCATATAACCAAGCTGGGGCTGGAGTGATAGTGCAGTGGGTGGGCACGCAGCTAACCTGGGTTCAATCCTTGGCTTCCCATATGGTCCCTGAGCACCAGCAGGAGTAATTTCTGAGTGCAGAGCCAGGAGTAACCCCTGAGCATTGCTGGGTGTGACTCAAAAGCAAAAAACAAAAAACATAAAACAAAGCTAAGGGACTTTTTCCAATTCTTAACTGGTAAATTTTTCATTATATAGTTAACATATTCGTGGTAGAGTAAATCTAAATATTATCCTGCAATAACTGGAAGTGTAGTCAAGAGTCAAGAATTCAACTTTATACCATTAATTTTCTTTTGTTTAAAAAATAATTAGTTTTGGTTTTAGGACTGCACCCGAGAGTGCTTAGAGCTTACTCCTGGCTTTGTGCTCAGGTATCATTTCTGGAAGGCTCAGGGGACCCTATGAAATAGACTATATGTTATGGACCATATGGAGTGCCAGGCATCTAACCTGGTTTGGCCTCATGAAAGGCAAACACCCTACCCACTGTATTTGGCTCCTAGACCACTACTTTTCAATATAGAATCTACTCTTGAAGAAACCCCTTTAAAGTTTCTTTTATCCTGAAATGACTCACCGATATTTATGAAGCATGTTTATAGAATTGGCCTTTCTTAGATTTCCTGTGTAAATACTTCAGTTACTGAGCATTTTCAATTTTACATTCTCTTCCCAAGTTTCCCAAATAACTGAATTAAAAAAATTCTTGGTTAAATACATTTGATGTCTTACATGTTAGTTGTAAACATTGTATGTTTTATTGTTGTTTGACATAGTATGAAAAAGGAGGCCGGAATTATAGTACAGTGGGTAGTGAATTTGCCTTGTATATGTCCTACCCAGTTCCGATCCCTGGCATCCCATATGGTCCCCTGAGTACTGCCAGGAGTAATTCCTGAGGGCAGAGCCAGGAGTAACCTTGAGCACCACTGGATGTGACTCCAAAAGCAAACAAAAACAAAAATAAAAAAACAAAACCCCAAAAAACAGGAAATGAAGGACCACTTACCATATATATTTTATGTGTTATACTTCATACAATTAGGCATTCTATGAATGCCTTATTATGATAAAAACTAAGTTGAAAGTTCTCTGGAGAAATCAAGAATTTTTAAATAACCAAATCCAGTACCATAGTATATTTTATTATTTATTGGCTTCTTGGGTCATACCTGGCAATGCTCAGGGGTTACTCCTGGCTCTGCACTTGGGAATTACTCCTGGAGGTGCTGGGGACCATATGGAATGCCCTGGATTGGACCTGGACCAGATGTGTTCAAGGCAAGCGCCCTACCCACTGTATTATCATGATGGCTCCTCATTATAGTTTTTAAAATCCTTCTGTCTGCAAAATTACTTTCTTCTTTATGACAGTTTTAACCTTATGTTCCTTTCTATCCTCTATTTTTGTTTGGACTAAAAAACATTTTGTTTGTACTTGTATTATCTGTAAAACATTAGACTTCTGTTTGCAGAATCTTTTTTCAGGTGGCATAGGTATGTTAGGGATATAGCATCGTCCTCTCTCACTTGTCTATTTCATCAGGAAGATGAATTCAGTAAGGCTGGGGGAATTGAAAATACAGTATCCTAGAATTGGATGCTAAGAAATCACCCTAAGAATAATAGTCCAGGGCTGGAGAAGCAGTAGTAAAGAGGGCAAGGCATTTGCCCTCAGCCAACATGGGTTTGAGCCCTGACACCACATTTGGTCCCTGAGCACCACCAGAAGTAATCACCAAGCATCGAACTTGGAGTAAGCCTTGAATGTTGCTGGATGTTATTATAAAACAACCAAAAGAAGCCCAGAATTCTTAGTTGGGCCTTAAAGAAATAGTGATATACTGAGTTTTAGGCTGATATTAGTGGAATGTCCTAGACTAAACTTAGAGGATTTGAACCTCTAGCCTTATAGTTTGTTAGTCAAACCAGGATAACAACATCACCTTACATATGTTACTCATAGTTTATTGAATCCTGGAGACATAACTGGTAGTGGTTTATTTGTGTATTTATGCATATTATTTCTTTGTGTATTTGGCTGTTTATTATTGTATCTTTTGATGAAACAGCAGATACACAGAATATTTGTTTGTCACTGAATTTCTTTGGGTCAGTGCCATATGGCAGATCTTAGTTAGACTAGTAATTTGATACTAAAAATGCCTAATTATATAAAATTATAGTAAAATTTTGCTCTTATTATTCAAACATGTTTTGGGGAAGGTATCCTTTGACTTAAAGATGCATAACTGTTAGTCATCTTAAATTTGCTATGAAAACATGGAAGGTTATGCAAGTACATTCTCTGACTACTGAATGGCTAGCTGTACAGGATACCCTTATTTTCATTATTTAATCCTAAGTATTTTGTTCTTCATTGTTTTGTTTTTGCTTAATTTTCTAATTTTTTGATCATTAATTGTGATTAAATACCTGCTTGTGTATCATGATTAGTAATAATCATATTTCTGTACAATTGGGTATTTAAAAAAAGCTAGAAGTCATTTATTAAGCTGAAATACAGATTTTGGGTGTTGATGTGATATATTAAAGTAAAAAGTATTTCATTGATGTGAAAAAACCTTTAAACTTCTAGAAAAATTTTCTCTAGAACAAACCACAAAGATTTTCTATTAAATTATACACAAAAAATATTTGATTGTAGTAAGGTAATTTTAACTCACGTATTATAATTATCTAATTTGATTTCATAAATGTTACTTTGCATACATTCCTACACTGTAAATTTTTAAATTTTTGTAGGTTTACTTTTCTTTTTTAAAGAAATGGTATGGTTAGGAATCAGTTTGACTAAGACTATAAAGGATCTGTATAAAGAAAACTACAAAACATTGCCCCAAGAAATAAAAAGAGGGCCTGAGGATATAGAGACACAACCTGTGCTCATGGATTGGGAGAATTAACATAATCAAAATGGCAAACCTCCCTAGAGTTTTATACAAATTAAATGCGGTCCCTATAAGGATACCCTTGACATTCTTCAAAGAAATTGAGACCAAACACTCCTGAAATTTATATGGAATAATAAAACTCCACGAATAGCTAAAGAATCCTTGGGAAAAAGAAGATGGGAAGGATCAATTTCCCTAACTTCAAACTCTACTATGAACCAGCTGTGATCAAAACGGTTTGGTATTGGTATAGAGACAGATGAGTAGACCTATGGAATAGAACTGAATATCCTGAAACACACTCTCCAACATATGGTCGCTTAATCTTTGATAAAGGTGCAAAGAATGTTAAGTGGATCAAAGAAAGCCTCTTCAATAGGTGCTGGGAAAACTGGACAGCTACATGTAAAAAAATGAACTAAGACCTAACACTGAGAACAAAGGTCAGATCAAAATATATCAAAGATCTTAACATCAGACATGAATCCATAAGGTACATAGAAGAAAACATAGGAAAAATGCTTTACGACATCGAATCTAAAGGCATCTTCAAAGATGAAACAGCACTGACAAAGCAAATGAAAGCAAAGATAAACAAAAAGGATTATATAAAACTGAAAAGCTTCTGCACCTCAAAAAAACAATGACCAAAATACATAGACAGCCCACAGGCTGGGAAAGAATATTCACTTACTTCCCATCTGATAAAGGGTTTATATTCAGGATATATTGGGCACTGGTAGAACTCTACAGGAAGAATACAGCCAACTCCATAAAAAAGGGGAGAAGAAATGAACAGAAACTGGGCCGGAGCGATAGCACAGTGGGTAGGGTATTTACATTGCATGCGGCCGACCTGGGTTCAATCCACGGCATCCCATATGGTCCCCCAAGCACTGCCAGGAGTAATTCCTGAGCAAAGAGCCAGGAGTAACCCCTGAGCATTTCCGGGTGTGACCCAAAAAAGAAAAAAAAAAGAAATGAATAGAAATTTCCAAAAAGGAGAAATTAGAATGGCCAGAAGGCATATGAAAAAGTGCTCTTCAGCACTAATCATCAGGGAGATGTAAATCAAAATAACAACAAGGTATCATCACACGCCACAGAGACTGACACACATCCAAAAAAGCAAGAACAACCAGTGCTGGAGTTGGTTTTGGGAGAAAGGAACTCTCATCCACTGTTGGTGGGAGTGCTGACTGGTCCAACCCTTTTGGAAAACAATATGGACATTCCTTAAAAAACTAGATGTTGAGCTCCCATTTGACCCAGCAATACCACTCCTGGGAATATACCCTGGAGACCCAAAACCCACAGAAGAAACACTATCTGCACTCCAATGTTCATTGCAGCACTATTCACAATAGCCAGAGTCTGGAAACAACCTGAATGCCCAAGAACAGAAAGCCAGCTAAAGAAACTGTGGTACATCTACACAATGGAATACTATGCAGCTGTCAGAAAAGACTAAGTCACAAAATTTGCATGCACATCAACGGACCTGGAGAGTATCATGCTGAGTGAAATTAGTCAGAAAGTAAAAGATAGATATAGAATGACTGCATTCATAAATATAGTGCTTATTAATTATGGGAAATGTTAGCGCCACATCAGAACTGAACATTGAATGTACACAAAGGGAGTTACATGATAATCCCTAAATGTCTGTAGGTCAAGACACAAGGGGTGTGTGTGTGTGTGTGTGTGTGTGTGTGTGTGTGTGTGTGTGTGTGTGTATGTGCACATGCGCGTGTGTGTGAGAGAGAGAGAAATAAGAGAAATTGTGCCTGCTATAGAGGAAGGGGAGGGAACTTGGGGATATTGGTGGTGAGAATGGGGTACTGGTGGAGGTACGGGTGCTTTAAAACTGACTGAAACCCAATCATTAACATCTTTTTGATTGTTTTTTGCACTGTGGTACAATAAAAAAATTAAAAATAAATATAAATACAGAAATAGTGTGAAAAAAGTTCTGGGCACAACATTCCTACTTATTTAAACCTTCAAAAAATACAATAAAATAATTGTTGCATATCGATATGAAAAATAATTATAACATAAAACTAGGGTTTTCTGGACTATTTTTGTATATTGGTTTTTTGTATGTGAAAGTTTCATAAAACCATGCTATTTGCTTAAAGGTATAAGAATAATTAATATATTATGTACTGCAAGGAATAAAGTTTGTATTTGAGAAAATTTGAAAATATTTTTTCAAAAAAATTGAAATGCCTTTGAGTTTCATATTTATTTAATTTTGTAGGTGAAATGTTGGTATACTAACATTTGATCATTACAAGCTTTATTCCTACTGCATTTTATCATAATGCACAGAGTATAAATAAACCCTGGAATGCTAACCCTAATAGCAATTAAACTGGAAGTGTTTGTGTTTCATCTCTGTGAACTTCGCAGAAATGTCTCCATGACAACCTCCATGCTAGTTAAGACAACCAGAGGTGATCAACGGTTTACGTCTTTTTTTCCTCTAGTAAGAATGGGATTTGTGTTGACAGTTTTGGCCTTTAATGGCACTTTTGTTCTGTGTGCAAGTATTTGTTTACCAGATCATATGTTGTTAACTGTCAGGCAGAGGTAGAGTGACTGCTTTTGACAAAAGGCTGCTTTCGAATTTCTAGTCATGAAGCTTTTATATCCTAATTATCCCCATCAGTATAGAAGAGTCCATTTACTGCAGTACTTTAAAAATTAGGCGTTTTTAAGTATTACGCTGAGTAAAATTGGGAAGATCATGATTTTATTTGGAAACCATCTAAAATTGGAGAATCTTTTTAATTTTACTTAATGAATGTCCCTCCCCAAGTAAAATGCATGTGTGCTTACATAGGCACATGCTTCAGAAACATTACAGTGATTATTTTCTTCTTATTCACTTCCTAAGATTGTAACTTTACTAGTAAAATCCTCTAGGAAGGATGTACAGAAAGAATGTGCAAATTGTAGAGCGGATAATTTCACAATTTCAAACAAGAATTTTGAAACTGATCATAAAACACAACAATACCATGTTTACTTTCAAATAGATCCATAAAAACACTTGTCTACTTTGATGGTTTAGAAATAAGAACCCGTTCTTATCAGTAGGATAAGAATCCAGCATTCTTATCAGTAGGACTGGAATTGTGAGTTCTCCAGGGCTTTGTGTGTTGCACCGGGAAGATAAGTGTCATTCATCCATGGACATTGTACTTGTTCCCATCTGTAGCTGTCTCTCTGCTCATTTGCTAGCATTGTCTAATATCTTGATGGTTGGAAAAGCCTATTCAATACTTTCAGATGTTGTAAATGTGGAAAATAGTAAATTTCTAGAACAAAATAACCATTTTCTTGGATTGTATAACTATATAAAGGCTTTATTGAATGTCTTCTCAGAAAAGGAAATATTTTAATTTTTATCAGCTTTGCTAAGCCAATATTATATTACAGCTTGCCATGATCCAAAAGTGATGGTTTTCCATATTTATTTAAGCAGCTACATAAGGAAAGGAGAAGGCTCAGCAAGCTGAGCACATGTGTTGCTTGCAGGTGGCTCAGGTTTAATCGCTGGCATTGCATGAGCCTTGGAACACGGCTGGGAGTGACCACCACACACAGAGCCAGGTGTGAACCAGAACAGCTCCAGAAGAACTCTGGATATTGCCTGCAGAATTTGACAAAAATGTTACATTTTTGTTAAAATGATTTTATAAACTGAGAAATGGTTTATGTTTAAAGGATATAATAGCAGTTTTCCATTTTTTTTCTTCAGTTTCTGTCTTGACAGCATCATCCACTCCCTTGTATCAGCTAGAATCTTGGAAATATTCTCCAGCCCTCTTTCCTTCATTCAATATTAATTCACCTCTTTCTAGACTATCTATTCTCATGTGCTGAGGATACAGCAAAAAACAACACACACAATCACTTGTCTTACACAGTTGATAGACTCACGAGGGGAAACTGACAGTAAAGTGAAAGCGTTGAAGATAGAGAATGAATCATAGAAGATAAATCATAGAAGACAAAGCCTCTGGAGATGGTTCAGTGGCAGATTCCCTGCCTGGAGCTCTAGCCTCAGCACACACTTGTGTGCACTGAGCACAGTTCTGGTGGCACTGCCACGTGAGGCCATGTACGTCTGTCAACTTATGGTCAGGTGTCTTCAAACACTACAAGCAAAGAGTGTGCCCCTCACAGTGCAGAATCAAGGGGTGAAAACGATAGACAGGAAGGGGTGAAAAATTAAAAAAAATAGATTGAGATGATGATAGGTTCCCTAGATAAAAATTAAGTAAAAAAATAATTCTGTGTATGTGTTTGTGAGACTGGGGTGGACAGCAGGAGAGAAAAAGTGAGTGTGATGTTTGCAATAATTTATTTACTTTTGTAGACTTGGGTGTTTTGGGCCACACCTAGCAGTGCTGTGAGCTTATTTCTGATGCTGTGCTCTGGATGCTGTGTTTAAAGGATATCTGAGGTGCTGGGGATCAAACCAGGGTTGGTCATGTGAAAAGCAAGTGCATTGATACCCATGATAGTCTCTTTGACTCCAGGTTTTGTCATTTTAAACAGAATGGTTAGAAAAGTAGTAATGAACAATTAGAGAGTGATGTTTGTGCAAAAGGTCTATAAAGGCAAAAGTTAAGAGCTGTGATTGTTATTTTTGCCAAGACAGAGGGAGTATCAAATGTAGCCCTATTCAAATGGTGTTTTTGGGAAAGTTGTAGAATTGACAAGCAGGCCAACACAGCATGTTCAGAATAAACAAGGGCCGAAGAGGAGGATGCTAGGGAAGCTAGGGAAACACAGGAGGTGCCAGCGATGGAACCAGAGTCTGCTGCATGCAAGGCAAGAGCCTTAACCCAGAAGAGCTCTCAGGCCCTGCCAGATTTTTTATGTTCTTTCTCTTTTCACTTTTTCCACTAATGTTTCTTTTTGCAGAATACTCGTTCCATCAACAATTCTAACAGTCACTTTCTTTGTTAGACTTTTTTTCTATGGCTTCCAACTCTTCAGAAGTAAAATATATTTCTTACTACAAAATTAAGAAAAGAAAACTATTTATTATTTCCAACCCAGGAACATAACTTAGCAGTTGAGCCTTTCCACACATGAAACCCTGGGTTTAATCTCAGGCACTGCAAAGACAAACAAGACGGAAGTCTTTGCTATCCACTATCTGTCTCTATTTTCTGCTGCTTTTCCTCTCGTTTGTTTCCACTTATTTCTGCTACCTTCCTCCTTAAAAGTAAGGAGTATTTTTTATACCTCTTGGGAGCTGTCAGTCAGCTGTAGAGACCCCTGGAACTTTCCCCTGAAAAATAGCTTTGCCTTCTATCGCTCGACTGCTCTCCCTCAACCCCTGCACACACATCCCTTCTTCTCCCTTACCTAGAGGAAGCTGGGGATGGTTGATCAGTCACAGCTACCAGATGCTCTTACGTTCTTTCCTCGGGCCTTTCATAACTAAGAACTACAAAACCCGATCACCAATAAATCTTAACTGCAATCTGGGGTAGTTGGTCATTGTCCATTGGCTGCCAGCCATTCTGAAATACAGAGCAGTAAACAGTGGTGCAGTACATCCTCAAAAGTATTCTCCACTACTCTGTTTTCAGGGCTTGTAGTAAATCGTTTCTTGGTTATTACACCTTTTTTTGAAGACTATTGCAACTTTTGAATAATTGTCTTTGCTAATTTGGACGTCTCTGGAGGTGAGAGATTTCTTGCAGTCTCTCGTAGCACTGTTTTAGAAGTCTTGTCTTCTGTGCCATACTTTTATATCTTTATTTTTACACAGTGAGTCATGAACAACTTCTTTGATAGTTAAGCTATCATATAATGACACATGAATATTTTCTGTACATAATATATGCAAGTATGATTCCTTCACAGTGTTGGATTTCTTTGCTTACTGTTTCATTTTTTTTTTTTTTTTTTTTTTACTTTTCTGTCACATCCTGTGGCATCAGAGCTACTTCTGTCTGTGCTCAGGGCCACTTCTGGTGGTGATTGTGGAATTATATTGAACTGATATGATCAGCATGCAAGACAATAATTTGATCCATGTACTGTCTTTCTAGCCCCACTATTTTAAATAAATGCGTTTAACAGTTTTTATGTTTATTTTGATATAATTTTTATTTTATTAGAAGCAATTTTTGTTTGGGGTCACACTTGATAGTGCATGTTTTGTTTTGTTGATTTTGGGGGCACAACTGGTGATCCTCAGGGTTGCTTCTGGCTCTGTAACTCAGAGATTACTCCTGGCAGTAGGAGAGGGACCGTAAAGGGTATACTAGGAACCCATCCAGCTTGGCATATGCAAAACAAGCTCTCTGCCTGCCATACAATCTCAAGCACCCTCAAGAGTGTGTGGATGTTGTTCCTGGTTCAGTGCTCCATATTCTTCTTAGCAGTGCTCAGGAATTGTTATGATAGCAGCAATGAAACCCAGGCCTAACATATACAAGGTAAGTATTCTACTACTCAGTCACAGCCTATACCTTTGGTGGTGGGACAGAGAGGCTGAGGTGCGCAGGGCCTTATCTGGCATGATACTCAGAGATCGCTATTTGTGAATCTTGTGATAATGGGCATCAGATCTCACATGCAAGACTTGTCCTGCAGCCCTTTGAGCTATTTTTCCCAGCATAAGTGTACATATATTGAGCTAGAATTATGTTGTTACATGTGGAGGATGCTTCTGAATTTCTTTCCAGAAAAACTACTATAATTTCTAATCCTGGCTATGAATTCATATTTTGCTGATGTTTACTAGGTCCAGGCATTGTTTTAATTTTGGTGCTGAGTTAATGACTAATTGAAATTTTTACTTATGACCAAAGTACTTGAATTTTGCGCTTCTGATTTTGTGCCTTTTTTTCAAGTTAGGACTAAAACCTGTTATTGATCATAAAGGCAGAATTGTAAAAAAGAAGACAAAATCTGAGTGGAATCAGAACAACAAAATAAAGCTTCTACTTCCATTGATGTTTTCTATGCAAAGTGTGGTATAGATTTTTTTCTTATCATGTGCAGTGTATGCTTTACAGTTTATATTTATGTTTTATTCAGCTTCTTTACACTTTATTTTCCAAAATGTGTCTTATGAGATACTTGGTTAACTAAAAAATATGCAAGAGAAATTTATACTGTACTCATATGTAGCTGCTAATAATAGAAATTGAGGGAAACAGAAATTAAAAAAAAATTTTATTGTACCACCGTGACATACAATTACAAAGGTGTTCATAATTGGTTCTTGGTAATACAGTATTCCAGCACCCATCCCTCCACCAGTGCCCCATTTCCACCACCAATGTACCCCACCCCCTCCCGCCACCCCGAGGCTGCCTCAATAGCAGGTACCTCCGTTTCCTCTCTTTCTGTCTCTCTCTCTGTCTCTGTTTCTCTCTCTCTCTCTCTGTCTCTGCATCTCTCTCCCTTTTCTTTTACACATTGTGGCTAGCCCTGCAGATATTTAGAGTTTATCAATAAGTCTCTTTGTGTATATTCAATGGTGAGTTTTAATCTGCCGTTACCATTTCCCACACTTAGTAAAACACTGGTATCTATTTATATCCTATTAACGAATGCAGTCATTCTATATCTGTCCTTTTTCTTCTGACTAATTTCACTCAGTATGATAGTCTCCTTGTCCATCCATTTGCAGGTAAATTTCATAATTTACTTTTTTAAAGTAATTTTAAAAAAATTTAAAAAGAAATTTAAATATGAGAAACAGTAGATTGAGTGGTTGTTGGGGAGCCGCTGGGGTCCCAACAGAATCAGGATAGAAGTTTTTTTTTACCTCCTAGGACGCCGGGGATCGGATGAAAACTCACGCGTCAGTATAGTTCCAAAAAGGCTTTTAATAGTACAAAAGCTCTACCACCGCAATTCAATATAATTAAATATAATAAAAGAACTCTAGCTCTAGTCAGAACTTAGACCATACAAGAGAGCCCAAGTGTCCCACCAAAGAGAGAGGATCTCACCCGAGAGGAGTCCTACCCAAAAAGAAGAAGAGGAGAGTGCCTCAAGTCAGTCCCCTGATATACACCAAAGTAATCCTAACTGTTGACAGAGAGGTTCCTGTCAACAAAGAACCCTAAACAGCTTTTAGATAGTAAAAGACTTTAGAAGGGTGGTGCCACACCCTATTGTAGGTATAAACAAAGCAGTATGCCAAGGACTAATCACTTCTTCTGAGATTATCTCTTATGTAATACACTGGAGAGAGAGGGCTGGTATAAAGTAATACATCTTAATTTCATGTGGCTCATGTAATCTGGATGGTACCCACAAGGTCTTTCTTATGTATTATCTGCACCAGGGTGATTCTGAGTATCTTGTTCTCCGCATATTGGAAGAGTCACACTCGCCTGGTTGAGGACAAACTAGTATGATCCTTCCTATAATCTTAATAGTCTCAACATAGCGAGGGTGGCTGTCTCCCTGGAAAATTCTAACTGTCCCACTGGGTGCAGTGGGTATAAAGAGGAGCTGTGCCCAATCTAGATAACAGAAATCTTAGTAGATGTATGTCAGAAATTATTCAGAGTCAAGGTGACTTCTGTAACTGCCACAACCCTCTATCAGTGTATACGTAGAAGAGAGATCTCATTAGAATGAACCTTGACTTAAGAACATGTAAATAGATGATGCTGTGAGCAAAGCTCCCAAGCTAATAAGCCTGCCATACAACAAGTGGTTCCAGTGTTTTCTCTTCAATCAAGAATGGATTTGTGATGCCTATATGTCTTCAATTTTCATAAAATCTGTACTCTAAACATGTTAATTCACAAACAAAATATCATTGGGTCTTACTGATTTTGCTGAACAATTACCCACTTATTTGTAAAGTGCAATGTGAATTACCCCTCTAGTTTGTAGTATAAATAACTGATAAATAAGGTATAGCATCATATGCTTTTTAAAAAATAAGTGATCAATACTTTTAAAATTTTACTAGATGTCTTTCATAAGCCTAATATTTTTTTCCCTTTTTCAAGCCTAGAGAATTACACCAGATGTAAGCATAATGCAATTTAGTAGTGATGTTTGAAGATGGGACATACCTTGAAGATTCTCTGTTGCTAATATAGTTAAGATTTCTGTGACTGTGTAATCCTTGTAATGTATATATATGTGCATGTGTATGTATATATATATATATTTATATATATATAAAACTCTGATATTTTCTCCTCTTTTCCACTCTTAATATCTTTGAATAGAACTTTTTATTTATGCCTAAGACCTTTTGGAGGAATTGTTACTGAATACTGGCACCAGCCCTGCTGGGGAATTGTAGTTGTCTTAATATTTGCTAGATTGAGTTGATTGACTATAAGTAGTTTCTGTTTGGAAAACTAAAATACTTTCAAATTTTAGCTTCAGTTTTTTTTTTTTTAGCAAAGTGTGGTAATTTTTTTTTAAACATAGTGTGGTGTAAGCTAACATTTGCTTTGTTTACATAGTACACTTTTTAAAAATATTTTATTATACCAATGTGAGATACACAATTACAAAGATGTTCATAAGATGCTCATATTTGGGTTTTGTTCATACAGCATAATACACATTTTTATAGTGGAATATACAGGTGAACTTTTAATGTTTGCTTTTAAAAATTATCTTCAAGATTGCTTTATCTTCAAGACTAACTTATTATCAGTTATTCATGGAGTGAACTTGGCTACATCTTTATTACTGTAGCACAAGCTAGAATATTACCTTTTGATATAAGTTTCTATTGTAATAACATTGACAATACTAATATTATTCTTTTGTAAATGAAATGTGATTCCTTGGATCAGAGGTGTAGCTCCATAGGCTGGAAGATAGCTTTCATGTGGCTGCCCCCGGCTTGATTACCACTACTGCATGGTCCCTTAAGCACTGCTGAGCAATCTGAACAAATCTGAACAATTTACTGAGGTCCACTGAAAATGCTGAGGCGTGAACTTCATATATAAATAACTTGTTCTCCCCACCCCCACACTCACTTTTTAGGGGACCTTAGCAGCAGTGTTTGCTGTGACAGTCTGAAGTTCAGTTTGTGGCCCTGCTCTTCTACTGCTGTGGCTGGAGGGACTTGTGAGCCAGCAAGGCTACTCCTCAGGTGCTCACGACCACTGTTGTGGGAATCCGTCTTGGGCTTCCTTGTTGTGCAATCTCCCTAGTCCCCAAATTCCTCTGTGTGTCTGTGTGTGTGTGTTTGGAGATATCTTTCTATATTTTTTCATGTTATGGATCAGCTATTGTGATAAATATCACAGGTATTTGGTTTAGGTGTGTGCACACATTTCAGTTAATGGTATTTGCGCTTGGTTGTAGTGCTCATATTCTTTGATTGTAGTGTTTACCAGGCTTGCACATTTGGCTGCATGTTCCATGGCGGCTTTGTGGACCACAAGGAGGCATTTTTAATGCCTCCAGGATTATTCTAGATCATGTCTTAAATTTACGACCTCATGCCTACAATGCTGGTCATCAATGCAATGCTCCATTCCATCACTGTATTCCTGGGCTGTGTGGCTTTAAAATAAAATAGTTCTTGGAAAATTGAAAGGTAGCCTTGACATCTCATGGTTTATTCTAAAATTTTATTTTGTTAATTGTATTTTGCAAAATATTTATTGATAAACTTTGAGAAGCATGACTGGAAATAGAGATGTGTATTTAGGGGCTTCTTCAGACGGGGGAAATCTAAAGATTAATTTAAAAAAACTCTTTAATTATTTGGTGCTCTTGTACTGAAAAAATTATTATGTAGTAGTCATCTCTTCATTTGTTATGAGTACATTTTGGTCCTCAACTGGTTATCAAAAGACATTATTTATTGGTTTTAAGATTAAGGAAAAATGCTTCCTTAGTTGATGGTATATTTTAGGTTAATACATTATTAAGGTGAATATAGATGTATCATTAAATTCATAACACGAAGAAATGACACATTTGAAAAATGGCTTCTTAAGTTTACTTCGTTTAAGTAACAGGGTGTACTTTTTACTACCTGTGATAGTATTCTGAAGAATCAAACTAGTAATTTCTTTGCATAACGTTGAACATTAATGAGATATATTTTCAGTTATCTATGTTCATAGAGTACTTATCTGTTGGATGCAATACACTATAAGCTTTTTGGTTTTGTTCAGTTTTATTTCAGTTGTCTTCTAACTGAAATTTGTTTTCTGGGCTTTGCCCCATAGTGCTCAGCACTTACTTCTGGCTTTGTGCTCAGGAATCACTTCTGGTGATGCTGAATATCAAACCCACGTCAGTCACAAAGGCAAGTTTCCTACTCTCCTTTACTCTCTGCATTCCTAGCTGAGATGTAGGTATAAAAGTTCATTTCACATGGAGCAGCTCAAGTTATTTGGCAAAAAATATAGTCTCATTTATGAAGCATTTTAATGGAACAAGGTGTCAACATTATCAGGGTTTACAGATAAGCAAGGGGAAGAGGCTAGAATGATGCAAGTGATAATGAATTGACATATGCATTAAATGTCAAAGTAATTTATGTTAAATAGCATGCATTATAACAATATGTTTATGACATCTAATTTATCAGGATGATGTGTAAATGTTACATTAGATTAACGATATATGGGTGGTCTTATTTTGCATGATTTTCTTATTCTTCCCTTTTTTCCCTTTCTGGTAATCTAACTTGAATTTAAGTCTGAATTTTGTTTCTGTTTTTGTTTGGCTCATTTCTTTTGCTTTTGTGTCTGTGGTTTTTCTATTTTTTTGTCTACATAGAACATACAAATGAAACCATACAGTAATTTTCTTTATTCATTTGATTTATTGCTCTAAACATAATACCCTGTCAGAGCTGAAGCGATAACATGGGGGTAAAGAGTTTGCCTTGAATGCAACTGACCCTGGTTCTAATCCCAAGAACCTTATAATGAGCTCTGTTTCCCCACCAATCCCAGCCTAGGTTTACCGCATGCAAGGTAAGTGTTTCACCTGCCTGTACTATTTCTCTGACCACTTCCCCATTTTTCATGCTTCTTTTTTGCTTTTGAATTCTTTAGATATTTTCTATATTACCCTTTGTGGGATGTATGCTTTATAGACACCATCTCCCATTTAGATGTATTTCACTGTTTCACATTTCACTGCAGAAGCATTTTAGTTTCATGTAGTCCCATTTGTTTATTTTTGCTGGGTTTTTTTTTGGCATGGTGGGAGACAATCATCAACTTTAGAGTTAGCTAAAATAGAAACTTGTTTATCACAGTGTACCCACACATGTAGAAATATTTGCCATTACATGAATATACATTTGTTAGTATCCACACAGTCATTTCCTTCCTGCAGCAGTTGAGAATACCTAAAGGCAACAAGCAAATATATCACCCATAACTTGGTTCCTAATACCATTCTCCAATTTTAAACCCAGGATTTTGAAGGAATGGGGCTTATTTCAGATTGTGGCAGGAAATTCAGAACATGAACCAGGAGTTTTCATAATGCCAGAAATTGTTTAAATAACGATGTATTAAAGGTTTGGTCTTCAAGTTCATGTTCTCCCTTGATCACTTGTCTCAATTGCTTGGTTCTGTGTTTCTTATCTTGCTTTTCTCTAATCTGGAGAAGGCTGTGTTCTCTCTCGAACATGTACTTCTTTCTTTCTCTCCCCATCACACCTTTCTAAATAAGTGTCATTAAAAATCTACCCTGCCTCACAAATGTATATGTGTACATAAATAATTAGCCATATATATTAAATATCCATGGGGCTATAACGCACTTATATAATAATAAATGAGTGGGATTTTTTTGTAGATCATCCTTAGGACGTAAAATATAACTTGTTCATTCCTTAATTGTATTATGTATATTGAATTGAAAGAGTACATTATGGGAAGAGGGCTACAGTGATAGTACATTTATTGTAGCCCTCTTTCCATATTTATAATATAAATATTTATAGTGTATATCCTTTATATGAAGTGATGAAAATGAGAATTTATGTTTGTATTCTCCACTCAACCTCAAGTCATAACCTCAGCATAATAATAGCAAGAAGTTAACAGACATTTACTCTGAGGGACATAACTGACTGGTACGTCTCAAATTTTTCAAGGTTATGAAAACAAGTCTGAGTCATTGTCACTACCAGGACACACCAGGTAGATGTAATGACATGAATCGGATGTGATATGTTGTATGGGGTCCCCGAGCAAGAAAAGGACCGTGCAGTATAATAAAGGAACTGTGAATAAATTGTGTTTATGAAAGTTAATATTATTAGCATTTATGCAGATATAGACTTAGTGTTGCTAACTTTATGTAGGTGGAGGGAGTTATCATGAATTGGACGAGAATTGGTATTATTGATGAATTGAAATAGCCAACAATTTTACATGTATTTAATATTTTAACAGCTCTTTGGTAGGCACGATTAGGAGGCACACCTAGCACTGCTTAGGGCTTACTCCTGGTTCTCTTAGGAATTAACCCTGGTGGAATATTAGGGATTGAATCCACTTCAGCCAATTCAAGGCAAGCACCTATCTGCTGTATTATTGCTTTGGCCCCGGTATGATTATTTTTATGTGAGAGGTGAAGACATGAAAGGTTAAGTAACTTCCAAGATCAACATCAATATCCAGGCTCTGGATTGTCCTGTGTTTCAGCGTTTCTGAGAACAGTTGTTTTGGGGAAACTGCTGCTGACAGAAACCCTGCTGGATCACCTGGCTCAGTGTCTGCCTGGCTGTGTAAGGGAATATTCCACAGGGGCGTCCGACTGAGGACAGAACAGAAAAGAGAGCGCTCTAACAATGGTGAAGGGAAGTGGTCAACTGGGAGGAGGAGGAAGTGCTGAAAGATGGTATAGTATTATGTATGAAACCCTGTTAGTAACAGGACTGTATTCCATAATGCAAAAGATGTAAAAAGTTAAAATGTACCTCTCATAGAAGTATACTGCTGGGTGGGAGGGAAACAAAGGATGTTGGTGAAGAAAAGTGGACACTGCTGAAGGCATTGGTGTGGGCAAATTGTCTTCCTGCAGCCCAATCAAGAATAACTTTGTAATCATAGTGACTAAATAAAAATTTAAAACTTAAAATGAAAGAATTTGGTTGAATGACTATCACAGGTATTATTTGAAACAAAATTACAGGAAGAATTCTTTTACATATATTCAATTCTGAAAGTGTGTTCTCTTGAAGATTTGCCCAGAGTTGCTGCTACTGCTGCTTGGGAGGTGCTGGGACTGTACTTGGCTGCAGTGGGGAGCCCCCAGTGGAACTGGGGAGCGTTTATTTTAGTTTGCTTAAAGAAGGTAGATTTCCTGTGGGACTCAATATTTTTTCCTGGAAAGCACCTGTTGACCAAAGATGTGGAAACCTCTGCAGATTGTAGTATTTGATTATTTCATCCCATTTTTTCCTGATATTTTTCTCTTATTTAGTCTGATGCTTTTTGTGTACTTTTCCTCTATGTCAGGTATTCCTAAAATTATTCTACAACCTGCTGAAGTCTCCAGATGCCTAGTGATTTTTTTTTGTGACTAGGAAAACACTCAGCCAGTCTATCTTAGGCAAAGTAGTTATTATTTAGCATTTCTGGTAACATATCTCTCTCCTTGTTAAATTCTAACCTTTCTTATAAGGACATTTGGGTTTTGGATTTTTTAGGCCTTATAATCCTCAAGTAACAGATAAAGTAAATGAAACATAAGAACATCAAATCAAGCTTGAGCAACAACTTTATGTCCAAAGAACTGAAAGCATGTAATCCTAATGATTTCAGTTGTGCCTTCTTCCACATAGAAATCATGTTAAATTAGTCCTCAATAATTTATAGTTTTCTAGACCCCAACTTAAAATGAGCTCAGTTTTATTTTCACATTTATTTTATTTTCACATTTATTTTATTTTATATTTATGTAATTATGATCCAAGTGGAGTTGATGCTAATAATAGGAAAAGTCTATCCTGAAAAGAATGTCGTTTAAAAAACATTTTTTAGAATAAAAAGTTGAATTAAAAAAAAATTCAAAATTTCTTTTGTTTCAGATCAATTATTTGCTGTTTGTTTGAATCTTTTTTCAGGTCAATTATTTGACCTTGGCTTGAATCTTTAGGAAATATCTTGCAACCCATGATTTCTTGGTATCTACATGATCAGAAGTGAGGACTACAAGTTGGAATTATTTATTTGGGAATACATAAAAATGACCAGAATCTTTCTTTCTGACATACATTAGAATTTTGTAATTTAACAAACATACACTAGAGTAGACCTTCATTTTTATCTGAATCCCAATACAACCCAACCAGGAATGTGCCATGCCAGTGGTATGTAGCTTTGTAAATTACTCTTTTGGAATCAGTTGTACATCTGGGGTAATGTGTGCAAACTTTCAGGCAAGACACACTGGGTTTACTTGTCAGCAGTGGTGATTTAGAGAACTAAAAAGTTCTCTTTGTTCTGGCTCCTTTAGCCACCCTGAAAGCAGCAGAGATCAGCACCTTGCATATCTGTAATACCTTTATCTTTGTTTGTTCTTGGGGTATACCTTCAGGTGCTTAGCTCTTACTCCTGGCTCTGTAGTCTGGAATCTCTATAGGCAAGGCTCCCGGGATCATATGATTATGCTGCTTGCAAGACAAGCTCCTAAATTTCTCTACTATTTCCTCATCCTCCACCTTTAATGCATCTGTGATTATTCATTCTTTGCCACTTTATTCTATGCAAGCAACTCTGTGTTTCCCTGAGGGTACTTCGCTCTCATATCAAGTTGATTAATATAAACTGGAGAGATAGAACAGCTGACAGGGCTCTTTCCTTGCATGTGGCCAGCCCCAGTTTCCTTGGCACACCATATAATTTCCTTCCCCCTCCACCCTAGTGATCTCTGAGTGCAAAGAAAAGAGCAAGCCCTGAGCATAGCTAGGTATGCCCAAAAACCAAAACTAAGTTGGTCAATATTTTTGCAAACATATTAATGCCAAAAACCTGGTTTATATAGAAAAAAAAATAACTTTTTTCCTCTTCCTTTGACGTTTGAACACAAATTTTAATTGTGTTCACACATATTCTGGCTAGGTTTGCACATGTAATGGAATTATTGGCACATAATCGAATATAAAAGAAAAGTACTTGTGACACAGTGGTATGATTTTAGCCTATTTTACTACTTTGGAAGATTTCTCTAGTTTTGGAGGGGCAAAATGGTAGTGCTGCAGAGACAGTGCTCCTGGTTCTGCAATCAGAGATCTCTATTGGTGATGGTCAGGTACCATATGTGGAACCAGGGATCAAATGGCTGACTACATGCAAGGCAGATGCCTTAAACCCTGTGCTATCTCTGGCCCTGGAAAATGTTTATTTCTACGAATATTTAGAAAAATGTAATTCTGGAGATTAAGTTCTAATGTTATTTATATAATTTTTATTCAAAATATTTGACATGAGTTTTGAGATCACTTAGGTGCTATTTAATGTTGCATGCACCACTTTAAGTAAATGTGTACATTTTTATCCAACATTGGCTAGTTTCTGTAGTGATGAGCTTCATTTACTCTCTAGAAAGACTAAGTTAAAGTGAACTTTGTACTTCCTAGACTTAGTAAGTTTACATTGGATAGAAACCAATTCATTTTAGTTTCTAATTACATATTTTCTGAACTATGTAATTCTATTGTTAGCTGCTTAATAAATTCATGTTGAAGTGACATGAATTGATTTCTCTACTTTGCCACTGTGATAGCTAGTAAGAGTCTAAACCTCATTTTGTATTTTCTTAGAATCCTACACACTCTGCTGAGAGAGTCATGGAATGTATGTAGAATGAGCCAGTGGGTGAATGGATGAGTCATCCCATTAATCAGTACAGGCAATAGTAGATTGAGGAGATATGATTGATGAAGCTTGAAAGGAAGGGAAAGGGGAAAGAATCAGGGATATTGCTTTAGGGTATGTCATTCATCAAAGGAATTTTATTTTCACACCTTTTAAAATTAAATTTTGGCAGCATTTTTAAAATGATTTGAACATTATAAAGATAAGAAACTTGTGGAATGCTAATTGCTAATGTGACACTATGATATAAATTTGTCATGGCATATGAGGAAAATGATAGTTATTGCCATTGCTTTGTGTGACAGGCAGGAAAAACAATAGACATGTTACTTGGTGACAGAATGGAAAGCATCATTATCACCATAGAGTCATAGAATGTTTGAATTTGAATGGATATTAAAGGTTCTCTAGTTCAGCATCAAGCCAAACAAATGGCCTATCTTTGCCTGATCATTTCTGCTTGTCTTTGCTTGTGATAATTGGTTATACAGTCGAAAATTCTTAATATTTAAAAGGCTCCTTAATTCCAGCAAAACAATATGGCTCTTGGGGCCGGAGCCATAGCCCAGCGGGTAAGGCCCATGTAGAACCAGGGATCAAATGGCCCATGCTGGCCCGTGTTCGATCCCCATATGGTCCCCTGAGCACCGCCAGGAGTAATTCCTGAGTGCAGAGCCAGGAGAAACCCCTGAGCATTGCCCGGTGTGACCCAAAAAAAAAAAAAAAATATGGCTCTTTAAAACTTATTGTCATGATATACTATTCATGAATTATATAAAATATGTCTATCTGTCCTGAATAGAATTGAGAAAAAAGAGCACTGGATGTGGTGTCTGAGGATATGAATTTATGTCTCAAGTCAACAACCTATCAGTTTATTCTTGGTCAATATGCAAAGTAACTTGACCAAGAACATGCATATATGCATATTATATATGTATACACTTATCTCTATATGCCTATATATACTATCTATGTGTAGGTATATGTATATATGTTAAAGGTTGTTAGAGAAATAATACAAGATTATATCTGTGATAGGAGATTGCAGGTTAAATAATTCTCTAAGTCACTGTTTTTCATTTGGTATCCTTTTTTGCTTTGGATGTAATTAATGTTTCTGTTCTGTTGTTCTTAAGATACAGGTTTGCTTTTTGTTTTGGTAGTGAAATGCAGTTTTAGGTAGAGGGCAGGAGATGCACACAACAGTGACTACATTTACATCAAAATGCAAATGAAGGTTTATAGGAAAAAAATTAAACATTTTTTAAAAATGTGGTGGGGAGCCTGAGCGATAGCACAGCAGGTGGGGCCGACTCGGGTTCGATTCCTGGCATCCCATATGGTTCCCCAAGCACTGCCAGGAGTAATTGCTGAGTGAATAGCCAGGAGAAACCCACGAGCATTGCCGGGTGTGACACTAAAAATAATATAAACATATGATTGATCAGCCCTGAACTACCTTCACCACAGAGAAGATGTTTGAAATATGCTTACTTAGACAGCATCTGCTACCAAAGATTTCTAATCATGAACCCCACTTATAGAAGGCTCTAGACTGTTCCTTTGTATGTGCTAGGAATTAAAATCAGTTCTCCTACACATGTAAGGCATGAGCTCCCTCACTGAGCCACATAGCTAATCTCAGAATATGTATTTTTGTAGAACATATGTATATATGTATAAAACATTTTACTTTTATAAAGAATGTATAAAACATAAATAGTAATGTATATATATCATATTACTAAGTGATTCTAATTAACAATTAAATGTGTTTATTTGATTTTACTGACTTCTTGTTTCTGTGGCCAACTATGGTTGCAGTTGTTGAGTGGATGAATTTAGTTCCAGTATGAGTGTGGGTTGATATTTTATGTTAAAGGGAAGAATGTAAATGAAATAAAAGATGTAGATGGGAAATTTACTGATTAACCATCTGTGTTAACAACTCCTTTTCTGGGTCTGATAGTAATTTTGAGAATTAGAAGAAAAACATTTTTTTGCTACTTGTGAGTAATATGTGCATTATATGGGGCAATACCTTATGGGCATGTCATGGGCCATACTATACCTTTTGTTTTCCTTAGAGTGAGCAGGTGAATAAGGGAGACAGAAATCGGAGTCTTAAACATATGTGATCAAAAACATTTTGTGCCTTATCTGGTGGTGATTTGGGATCTCTCTGGCTTTGTGCTCAGGAATAACACCTGGTAGTAATTGGAAGACCACTTGCTGTTCCCTACCAGGGACTGAACTGGGGTCATCTGCATGCAACACCTGTATGCACTGAAATGCCTGTACTGGCTCTCTGGCCCAGAACCTTCATTTGAAACCTAATTGTAGGAATGATATCACATCATTTTGTCATATTCTGTTCATTAGTGAGCAGTTTACCAAATCTAACCAGTATGTAAGGGAGTTGGCAGGCATAAAGATACCAGAGGGGTTTTGGGGGCTTATCTTATTCTACATCCATGAACATGAAAGTAAAAGTTGTATTTGATTTCTACTGAAAGATTGCATGCAATCAAAAGGTAATTTTATACTGATTTATATTTCAAAAAGTTAAGTTCGTGAATTTTTAAACAAACCTTTCAAAAGAAAAAACTAGTTGATTCCCTTTAGCAGTTTTCTTCCTCTTACCCCCCACTTTCTTTAAATGGTCTTTAGAGTTAATGGTCTTTAGAGTTAAATACCTCTTTTGAGTAGTTGGGAACATGGAACTCTAGAGGAGACGTTTAGGAGAGAAGAGACAGCATCCTCAGAATTGTTTAGACTCTATGTTTCCTCATTTCTTATAATATCAATTTAATCAGGACCAGTTTAATCAAGAATAAGACAAACCTATTATTTCTTTCTCTCTATGGATGGTATTGATACATTCAAGTGTGGGTTTTTTTTTTTTTTTTGCTTTTTGGGTCTCACCCAGTGATGCTCAGGAGTTACTCCTGGATGTTTGCTCATAAATTACTCCTGGCGGTGCTTGGGGACCATATGGGATGCCAGGGATCGAACCTGGGTCAGCCGGATGCAAGGCAAACACCCTACCAGCTGTGCTATCACCCGGCTCCTCAAGTGTGTTTGAACTTTATTTTTCCACAGCATGCTGTATCCAGGTTGCATGGAAAATTTTAGACTTTCTGAATCACTGAGTTTGGGGCCACTAACCTCCATCTTAAATAGTCACAGTATTATAATGTTCTGTTAGGGTAAAGCACTATCATTATACACCTATTAAATCATTGTGTGAATTTCCAAGGAGAATCCCATCAGCAGTTCGTATGAATTATAAAGTGCTTACCTTGCTCGGTTTGAACCCCAGGACCACACCTGCTCCCCTGAACACACCAGGAATCATTCCTGAGCACAGAGCCAGGAGTAGTCCCTGAGCACCTCTGTTGTGGCCCACCTCCTCACCTCCCACACCTACCTAAATGAACCCTCCCCGAAAAGAAAGCAGGCAGCAGCAAAAAAACAAAAAACAGAAACAACCGAAGCTCCATTGACTTTTTCATCCTCAGACTTTGTATGTTTAAAATCCTGGCAAAATTGTTGTACTATGAAAGATTTAACATACATTATTTTCGTTTAATTTTTTTTTCATTTTTCCTTGATTTCTGTCATACTCTTATTTTTCTGGTTCTGACAGCTATTCTTTTATTTTTGTTTTCTTTGTAGGCATTTCACATTCTCCTACCTGAAATATGTAATTTCAACATTTCTCCTACTTTCAAATAATAGTATTTCAAAAAAATAATATTACAGACCAAAACATCCTCATCAGTATCTTTTTTCTATATAAAACTACTGAACACATGCAGAAGCATATTTTTTTCCCCTTTGGAGAGTCACTTTTATACATTCATTTTTAAGTTTTCTGGCTAGGGCAACTATAACAATTTTCAAATTTATGGGATTGACTTCCCACTCCTGATCTGCCCAAGGTCCTCCATCCCTCCCTGTGTTCCCCTTTAGTCAGACTCTTCATTCCTCCCCAAACTCCCATCCACTTCTTAGTTCAGTATCAAATAATGCAAACTGTTGGCTTGAGTTTTGAAAAATCAGATAACAAATTTCAGCGCGACTTTCTTGAACGAAGTGCTCCTCTAGACTTCCTCTGAGACCTACTTCTCTTTGAGGCAGTTGCTGTTTCCTGGGCAGCCCCTCCTACTAGACTGTTTTCATTGCTATAGTCCTTATCTTGTCAAAAAATGACTGTTTAGCACACATTACCAAGTGAAGGAACTTGATGGTCAGTTTCAGTCTTCTTTCTTTCATTCCTTTATCATTGTCAATCAAGAAGTGAAACAGAAAATTTATAAGTATCTGTGAAGTCTAGTGTTTCTTTTTTTGGCTTATCTTGTTCTAGGTGAAGTTTGCTTTTCTTTGTTTTAATTATAGATTTTTCTCTTTCTTTTGATTATCATTTCTTTAGAAACTCATTATGTTCCATTAGTACTTGCCACCAGTTGATCCTGAGTTTCACTGCTTTCCTCTGATTTTTTTACACAGCTTGTGGCAGTGTCCTGAATCTTCAGTGGTGAATATGAATACATGTTGGCCATGTGCATTTGTACATATACGAACAGATATTTTTCACTGAATTAGGTGTGAGAGGCAGAGTGGAAGTCTCTAGAATGACCTCTTTAGCTGTCTCAATGCCACAAATCCTCCATATATTTTATGGAGCATTGAATATTTCTCCCATTATGGGAAGTGATGAATCCATCTCTCTCTTTTTTTTCTTAATCACACAAAGCTCTATTCCTTGCCCTCTGTTTTCTTAGTCCTAGTTTTTAATATAGTGCTCTTTGAATAATGACCTTGACTTCTTCCTTTCTCCTAGAAACACTATTATCATCCGTTTTTACCATAAACAATTAGCAGATAGGAACTTTGATATATCCTGCTTTTTTTATTCCAATACCAGCTAGCGTACCTTTAACTGCTGCTTGTCAGTGCTTAGAGTGCTATTTTATTATGTTTTAGGCTGTGCAGTGATACTTAATAAATAAAAGTAGCATTTTATTTGCAAATTGTTACTTTTTTGGATGTGTTAATATCTGCTTAAGCTAGCTATTCATGTTTTACTGTGCTGTGTACTTCAACAATTTCCAAAACATTTTCTTTATAGGGACCACGCCTGGACAGCTGATTGGGCAAGGGCTGGTGGTTGGGTTGTAGTACAGCAGGTCACTAGGATCACACCTTTAGGGGCTATTGGAGTCAAAGGGTATCAGAGTCAAGGGCCAGCCGTGTGTAAGGCAAGCATTTTACCTGCTGTTCTTTCTCTCTGGTCCTGCTATCACAAATTAAAAAAACGCAATTATGGTGTTTATGTCACTCGTAGTGACTTCCCAATTTTGAGGTTTTCCCCAGACACTCTTTTCTTTTGGTGGCTGAACTATTGTATTTCTAACTGGGCTTTTACTGTTTAATCAGAATGTTTTGGATCAGATTGTATTTACATGACATCCTGAAACTGTGACATTTTGTCAAGTACATCATACAAATGTAAAATATTGTCTAAATATTTATACACAGGATGGATTACTGTAGCTCTAAAAAAGGCAGTTACAACCTTTTAAGTAAATGATTTTGGTTTTTAAAAAACTTGTAAAGACTTGAAGGGATTATAACGATGGATGCCTCATCTCAGTTGTTAGAAACAACTATGAAATACTTTTACTTTTATTCCCTTTAAATAGTATTTTAATTCTTAAATATTTAAGCCACAAGACAAAACAAAGGACGAAGCAGAGGGAAAAAATTGAAGCTGTTTGCAGGTTTGTAGGTGTAGGTTTTGCCTTTTATGTCCCATGAACTCTTTCCCTGTCATATAAAAAAGTAGAAGCAAAAATCACAAACAAGTGACAGAATACTATTGCAGCAAAATATCAAGAATCTGGAAGGGAGGCAGTTTGAAAGATATGTTATACAAGTTCATAAAATATAATTGTGCATGTTTCTAATTTGAAAGCTTACTGTTCATAATTACAATTATATTTAAATGATTTATTTAGAAACTTTTTCTCAGTCATCTCAAAATTGTGTATTTCATACTGTCTCTGGGCTTTCAAAGAGAAGTCTGGCTTTTGGTCTTAATAATTTAAACGTGTGTGTATATGTGTATGTGTGTGAGAGATTTTCTTTTCTTAGTGATGTGGCACCATGTTCTTTTATTTATAATTCACAGATTGTTTGAAGTTTATAAATCTTTTGCATTTATTTTCAGTTGGTTTGTTTTTTTCTCAAGAAAGTGAGGAAAGTTATTTGCATCTCCCCTATCTTCCCCATCCCAACTAATACGTTTCATCTGGACATTTTTGTTTTGTGATTATAACATCTTTTGACAAGCAAATTAGACTGTAGACAGAGCATCCGACTTGGAGCTTTGGGCATATGGTGCTACCTTCTGCAAACATAACTCAGAAAACAGACTGTCTGTTCAGTTAGGGGGTCATGTGCAGTCAGAGCTCTGGCTCTTTGCTGCAATGTGCAAGGTTACTTCTCTCATCTTAAAGAAACCTGGCATCTCAGTAGAAACTGTATCTCGCTAGATTGAAGTTTTAAAAATGAGCTTAAAGGCCCTCAGCACTGCCAGGTTGGGTGCCCCAGACATCTCAAGGACCAAGCAGCACTGCGTTCTCCTGCCCTTCCTCTGAACCAGTGGCCTCTTGACTGAGAATTGATGGTGCCAGTTTCCTGCTCCCACCAGACATCAGCTTTGCTCTGGAGATCCTTCCCCCACTAAAAAAAATAAAAACCCTGAGATTGAGAAGCCCATGGTTGCCATTTCATGATTTTTAAGACCCAAAAGTTAGACTGAAGGTAAAAATCATTTGAATTTAAAAGGATTGAAAACATGGTTGGAGTAGCAAGTCTAGTAAGTGATTCTTTGGGTTTTTAATCCAGTGATTGGGGTAATTAGTTCCAGGAAGACACTGCTCTATAAACTAATACTATGATAAAATTCCATATCTGGGATTATACATTATCTTGGCATGGGGAAAAGAATTTTATGAAATTGTTAGTTAAGCACATTAATGTTGTATGTTAACATTTTTCTTGTTGAGGATTGATAGGCAAAACATGTTCAAGGGAATCCTAGCATTTCACCATGTAGGTAAAGATGAAGGGAGTTCTGTCGATCAGTTTTTAATTTGGAGTGTCATTTTGAACACATTTCTACAGATGGTAGAGTTTTGACTGCCCATCAGAGCACTAATGCCTCTGAGACAGCAGTTGCAGCTAAACCATTTTTACATGCTTTAGGTCAAGAGTAGTCAAACCTGTTACAGCACCTGCTTTTGCATATGTAAATCTGTTGTTTTGTCATTTCATTAAACAAGAAGAGGTAACAGTCTCTTGTGGTTGTAAATAAGTCTGGAACATTGCTTACATGAAATGAAATCTAGCAAAAAAACACAACTGCGATTTCTGTTGTGTTGTCATGGGAGGTTGCTTCTGTTTGGGGCTTTGTTTCTGGAAGACTGCCCGTAATGTGGCGGGAGGCAAGAGAGGCAAGTTTATGTTTGGAGGAAAGAACTGGGAAGGTGTTTGCTGTCATTGACTGTAGGGTAGTTGTGAAGTTTGACATGCCCAGAAGCTACCTAATGCCATTTGGGGCCCCCATTCACTGCATACCTCAGTTTTCATCATCTGGTGAGCCTGCAGCAGGATTTCCAAGCACAGGAGCCGACAACTTGTCTACTTTGGTTTGGAGCTGATTGATCCACAGAACAGAACATGCTTGTGGGATCTTCCCTTGCTATAGAACGACATAAATGATTGAATGCTTTCTTTAGGAAAAAAAAAGTATCACTTGTTTATAGAGCTTACTGCTGTGGGAAAGAAATTGTCAAGTAGTAATGCAAGCAGAATTTGCCGTAAACTTCCATAATGTTTGTGAAATATTGTCTTGTTCAGCTTTGCCACGTTAGAAATAAAAATGGAAAAACACAAATACGGGGACAAGCAGGTGGAAAGAAATTATTTACTTGCATTCTTAAAAAGGGATAGTGACATGTAATAAAAATGGGACCCCAGGATTTGCAAAATGACTGAAGGTTTTATTTTGTGTCACTGTAGATTGCTGTGGGGAGAAAAGGGAAATAGTAGAATTGATGAACAAATGTCACATGCTGTCATTTTAGATTGCATTATTTTCCTGCAAAGTTATTTCTAATTTTCCTGTTTGAAAAATCTGCAAAATATATATGACACCAGTGGTGATGTTACAAATCTATTAATTGTGTTAATTAAGTGGATGAGTGTTTATTCTGACACAGCTTATAATGCACATGAAAGGAAATATTATTGGATAGCTTTGGGGGATTAAAAATTCTTTCCTGACCTTTTAACCTTGTCAAATGATTTCCCTATTCTTGACACACTGCATTATATTTGCAAAGGTTGAAAGTTAACTCTTCAAGGTACCAGACATCATTTTTATTGGGATATTAATTCTCAGAGGGTGCTAATCTCATCAAGATTTGTAGGCATTTTCTTTCATAGGCCATTCTGATTTGTAGCTCTTTCTTTTCACAGCAGTATTAAATACCAAACCTCCTCTGATATGGAAGTTCATTAGAGATATGTCTTTGATGGCAGCCCTTTCCTGGCTTCAGTTTCAAATACCTTGATGTAAAGCTTAAGAAGCCATTGTGTTGTAAGCCCTCCTTGAGGTGCCTTATTTAGATCTGCATAGTAAATCAAGGAAAGTAAATAACAAGGCAGCAGATGGAAGCATGGAGATAAGACCAGTGAACAATTGTATTTGTATTTTGTTATGATGTTGACAGGAGCTAAAATTCACTAATCTAGTTCAACTGATCTGCATTTCAAAGAAATCTCATTTAGCCGCAACTTGAAGGTTTGTAGGATAAAGTTCTTTCATTGCAGCTTTTATTGCATTCTTTGCTAATTTATCTGGTCAAGATTTAGCCTTGCTTACTTAAAGCTGCAAGCATGTTACAAGGAGTCTTAAATACTATGAAAGCATTAATGTCTAGACTATGAACGGAAGGTAATTACATATCCAGCCTTCAATAGGGTACATTTAGAAAATACTGTTGTCCAAACTCAATTGTCAGGGCAATATAGATAAGGTAGTGCTTTTTGTTTTATTTTAAAATTTCTAGTCCTGCTTATTAGCTCTTAAGATTTCCCCACTTCATAAATGGCTAACTTATAGCTAATATATAATCATGTAATATGAAATTACACATCATATACATATGCCTCCTTTATCAAACTATTGGTACTAAGATTTATTATGCCCATTTGAGAATAAAAGATTATTAATTTCAGAAGACTGAAACACTTATTTGACTGAAGTTGTACACCTGTATAATGATGAAGTAAAATATGTTTAGTGTGAAATTTGAGGTATTTTAGTAAGCCAACCCTATTGTAGATATAGACAACACATACAAAGAATGCTTCTATGATTTTTACATTATATATCATTTAATGCAAATTAAGTTATTTTAAAATACAGTGTAAATAAATACATGTGTAATTTATATATTAATTTTATATAAATTCAAGTTGCTTGGTGTCACAACTCATTTTGGTTACGAAAGAATGTCAGCCAGTTTTCAGACACCTTTTCTAGGCTCAGGTCCCATCTCCTCCACTTTCACCCTCTGGAGTCTCAAATTACTTTCCTCTAAGAAAGTATCAAGGTATCTCTCCTGTCCGAGGGGTGGAGACAGAGGAAGGGTAAGTGAGAGCATACCAGGTCTTCCCAGTTAGATGATACTGGTAGCTAATTGAAAGCTCACTTTGTCTAACACATTGCATGACTCAAAGTTTTTGTAGACTCATTTTCTTTCCTAAAATTATTCAAGTGTAAATAGTACATTTAAAAAATTTGTTGCTGTTAGACATGGGAGATCTTCCCTCCCCCGCCCCCACCTTCCTGGATTCTTCTTAGGCTAGATGAACAACTACATTTACATTAACATCTGAAGAAATAACTGGTAGGAGGAAAGTGCATATTTGAAAACACAGGTGGAATTTTACAGTGATATAAATGGTGGCAACTGAGAGTGCACATTAGGTGCTGAAGACCTGGGGTGGGACAGAGCAGAGGGATGTATCACAATGGTACAGAATAGCTTCATATGATTCATATGACAAAATCTTGCCTCTGGATGTTTGCCTTCCCTTAAGATTGGTTTCTCTGATAATAAGGCTGTTTGTGAAGATATTCCTAAACTCAGGTAATCTTCATTCTTTAAATTATAGTCACAGTTTCCCCTGAGGCTCATAGGGTTTACATTGACCTTAGTTCCACATACCAAGTTGACACACATTGGAAATAGATCCACTCTGGACATTTTAAAAAAGTCTATTTGAAAACATGTGAGGAGAGAGACCCCAAACTTCTATTATAATTAGAAATCTGGGATATAGTTTTATAACTCTTGTTGCTAAGTCTGAATTGGTGAAAAACATGCTTGTTTTATATCCAGGTTTAGGTTCTGCTTTCTGTAAGGCATAGGGAATTGCTTCAGTGGGAGTTTTATGATATTTAAGACTAAGTGTCTCAAAGCATGAGTCTCAAACACAAAACTTTATGAATTCATTTTGGGATCCTCATTTTAATATAGAGTCAGAGTTTCAGAATAGGTACTTAAACCAAGTATTTAACGTGGTAGCACTTTTTGCTAAAGTAAGTTGCATTTTGATGTGTCTAAGAATCATGAGACCTAAATTTGGAAGGAGTAGGTTTTCTGAAAATTGAACTTAGGATCTCATATATGTAATGCAAGTGTTCTTGAAAGATTTAGTAGGACTTCAAAATGTCACTTGACACTTGTCTTCCTGTTGTTCATTGATTTGCTTGAGTGGGCACCATTAATGTCTCCATTTGTTGGGAATGGGGTCCATTATTGTTACTGTTTTTGGCATATTGAATACAGCACGGGTAGCTTGCCAGGCTCTGCGTGGCTCTGGGTTCATCCCAAGGGACCCAGTCTTTTCTATGTCAGACCATAAACCATAAACCATCCAGGGCCCACAGGGCAGAGCCCTGGGTATAGACTAATCTGTCTGCCACCTGCTGATGCAGTCGGGCACCACAGCCACACCTTGAACACCTCGAGGGGCTGGACAACACCTTGAGGGGCAGGAGCTTGAAAATATTGGTAGTAAAATTTGCTTCATGGAATTGATGAGCATAAAAGATAAGGGTTTATCATAACTCTCTGAGTTATAAGTATAGCTCTGATTCTTGCTTATTCACCATTCCTTGTCAAAAGACTCAGCACTTCATAAGAAAGCTTGGTTGTTGAGACACTAATAAGTAAGGCATATCTTATTTTCAAATAGCTTTTATTAATGTGAGAAATAAAATATGTGTACAAGTGTATCAGTGATTAAGACTTGACAAGTACATGCAATTTCACTATTGAATGGAGATTGTTCAACAGTTGTTCTATACAGAACATCTGAGCCGAGACTTTAGTATTTGATCAAAGTAAACATGAAATGAATAAACTAGTGTACCAAAATAAAGTCACATCAGAATTTACCCTGATAAAAGCCTTTGCTTTTAAACTGTTTTGGTTTGTTTTTGAATATTAAGTAATTCCTCCTTCCACTAAATACTGAGTATTTTAAGAAAAGGCAGCAGGGATTAATGTACTGGGTTAGAAATCAAATTGCTATTTAGGTATTAATATGTTTCACTAAACTTCTTTTAGGTTCAGTTGAACAGATCACAAAATAGATATTTTGGGAATTATTTTAGGGCTGTATATTCTGTAGAATGTCATCACAATAGAGATGCTTGAAGTTAATTTGGTCCTACTGAGAGATGAAGGAGATGAATTTCGAGGAATGAAGAATGAAGTAAATTTATTTCATATTGTTATTGGGGAAATAGAAAAAGGACTATCATAATAAAGGGGAAGAGACATGGTTTTAAAGATAATTAATGGAGGCAGAGGTACTTTTTTGAAGAATTTATATTTGAGGAGATGGAGGAACAATAGTCAGGGATCATTCCTTGCTCTGCACTTGAGTGGTAATTCTGGCAGTACCAGGTCAATGTGCAGTCAGTTGTATGCAAGGAAACCTCCTTATCCTTGTACTATTTTTAACCCCTTTTAGCTGTATATTTTACAAAAAGTGTTCATGAATAATTTGGGATAGAACCATTTTTAAATAATTTAAAATTAATTAATTAATTAATTAAAAGTCTGAAATAAGATTCTCTAGATTGTACCATTTATTTGGCGAAAGACCAGAAACAATATTTAAGTGAAGATATTTAAGTGGTAGTCGAGAATAAAGAGAGGATGAAAATTGTATTTATAGTCTGTTTTATGTTATAAAATTAATCAGGAAGTACCTCTTAAAATCTTAATACATTATGTACCTAAAGTATTTTTATTGAATTTATTTTATTTTTGTTTTTGAGTCACATCTTACTGGTTCTCACGAGTTACTCCTGACAGTGCTCAAGGCACTTAATGTGGTGCTGGGCCTTGTACTGGGATCAGCTGCATATTAAAGAATTGACTTAACGGCTGTTCTATTTCTCTGATCCTTCTATTGACTCTATAGAATTCAGATTCTATCACTATCACTATCTTCCCGTTAATCATCTATTTGCTAGAGCGGGCACCAGTAATATCTCCACATGTCCTGTCTCATGCAAGGAGAACCCAAAGGCATCCGCTTGCTCCAGGAACATAAAGAGCCTCAAACCATTATATTAGGTCACGGGAATGAGCTAATATAAATGTTACTGGTATTTGGCATATCAAATACTACACGAGCAGCTTGCCAGGCTTGCCGTGCGGGTGGTATACTGTTGTAGTCACCTCTAAATAAAGCATTTATTGATGAACTGCGCAGCTCCTAGTGGCCACGCGAGTCGGGCTATGATAGTCTGGTCTGCTGGGTGGAGTTGTGACGAGAGGGAAGTACGGATGTGGAAAATGGCGGGCCCCATGGTCTGGGGCGGTCGTCTGGCTTGTTGTGAGGCTCTGTTGGGGTGGCAGGCCAGGGCTAGAACCCACCATGCCTCCTGGGCACCTCATGAGTGGCTGGGCACAGGGAGAGCAAGTAGCAGCTCTGCCCCATGTCTGAGAGTCTCTGTTTTTTTTTCAATCCTGGGCCGGATTAAAATAAAAATTGCTGCAGGGTGGGTGTCGATGATCTGGGCTGTGATAGTCTGATCTGCTGGGTAGAGTTGTGACAAGAGGGAAGTCCAGATGTGGAAAATGGTGGGCCCCACGGACTGGGGGCGGGGGGGTCGTCTGGCTTGTTGTGAGGCTCTGCTGGGGTGGCAGGCCAGGGCTAGACCCCGCCATGCCTCCCGGTGCCTCAAGAATTCAGATTAGGCTTAAAAAAAAACACTTATACAGCACATCACTTTTTGGTTGTAGACTAGTGATTAAGGTCAAAAGAGGTAGTGTGTGACATTTACAGACCTCGTGTTTTACTGTTGCTTAAAAGCATTTTTTGTGGGGGCCGCAGTGATAGCCCAGCGGGTAGGGAGTTTGCCTTGCACGCAGCCAGCCCATGCCGGCCCAGGTTCGATCCCCTGAGCACCGCCAGGAGTAATTCCTGAGTGCAGAGCCAGAAGTAACCCCTGAGCATCGCTGGGTATGACCCAAAAGCAAAAAAAAAAAAAAATTTGTTATTATGTTTTTAAAAAATTTTATCTCTGGAACTAGTACAGTGGGTAGGGTGCTTCCACAGCAGGTAGTCAACCCGCAGTAGGAATGATCTCTGAGCACTGGAGTGATCACTCAGCTCAGAGCCAGTAGTAAACCCTAACCACTGCTGGGTCTGACTGCCCCCGCCTGCTACAAACACACATACACACACATTGGAATTCTGTATCTTTGTTTCTCTCTATCTCTATCTCTACTTGATCACTCCTATACAGTTTTTCAGCCACTCTTGAAAAATTACATTTTATAAGTACATCACTACAAAGCAAATGCAGTTGTCAGCACACTTTTTTTTTAAATTTTGGGTCACAGCCGGCGATGCTCAGGGGTTACTCCTGACTCTGCACTCAGGAATTACTCCTGGCAGTGCTCGGGGGACCATATGGGATGCCGGGGATCGAACCTGGGCGGCATTGGCCGACCGCGTGCAAGGCAAACGCCTTACCCTCTGGACTGCATCTCTGGCCCGTAATTTCTATTACAGTACCCAACTAAAATTTTTCTGTACTCAGCTGTATTTCAGTTTCATACTATCACTTTTAAATAGTTTATTTTGTATTTCTTTTGGTGTGCTTTATGTTTGTTTTCTTATTCTTTTCAGCAATGCCTTAAGATATAGCCACCAGATGCAAATATTTTTGTAAGTCAACTGTGTTTGGGTTACTAATGAAATATCATAAACACATTGATTATTGTTTATTAGTCTAGTGGGTATGGATTTTCCTTCCTTGCTTCCCATTACTTTTGGATTTTTTGTAGAACTTCACTCTCTTCTCAACTGTCTGTTGTTCCCTTGTCTGGGAAACATGCTATGGGATTTATATTTAAAAACAAAAAACACCGAACTTGATGTAAACAAAAAATGAAAAAATGGCTAGGCAATGTTAAGTTTGGTTTAGAAGGAATATAACTCTAGTAAAGACCAGTTAGGTGATTGTATATTTGGTAAATACCTCAATCTTGTAGTTCAGGTGACAGCTGTGAACTCTGTGTGTGTGTATGTGTGTATGCATATATATACATATTAATACTTTGGTATCATTTTGAGTAGCTAATTGTGCAAGAGAAAGTTGAAATTAAGAAAAGAAAATGGTATAAGCTGTTGGGCAGACACTGAAGAGGTCCTTGTATAAAAAGAAATTGGCAGAGACTTAAAAAGGTCTGAAAGGAGGGACTTTTAAGAAGAGGATCATATATCATGCAGTTAGCTAGTGATTTTGAGAAGTTAAATAATCAAGATATTAGATATCAAATTTGAATTTGTCAGCTATGAGATGATTCCTATGTCTTGGTGATCCACTAGGGTCCCCAACAGTATCTGGACAGAAGTTCTCTTCTACCTACAAGGCCCCCAGGAAAAGGATGAAAACTCACAAGTCCAGCTCAGTTCCAAAAGGCTTTTTTTGGGTCACACCCAGCGATGCTCAGTGGTTACGTTTGGCTTTGAATTACTCCTGGCGGAGCTAGGGGACCATATGGGATGCTGGGGATCGAACCCTGGTTGGCCCTGTGCAAGGAAAATGCACTAACCAACTACAAAAAGCACTAGCACCTCTATCCAGTATAATGGAAGACCCCTAGCTCTTAGAGGTCTTAGAACTTAGACCATACACAAGATTCCAGGTCTCCTACTAAAGAGGACTCCACCATAGAGTCCCACCAAAGAGGATCCCACCAGGGAGGAGTGCCACCAAAGAGGAGGGCAGTACCTCAAGTCAGTCCCCTTATATTCATAAAAGTAATCCCAACTTCAGGGAGGATCCTGTCAACAAAGAACCCTAAACAGCTTCTAGATAGGAGAATATCACACCCTATTACAGGTCTAAACAAAGGATTACACCCAGGACTTCTAAGATTATCTCTTCTTCCAAGATTATCTCTTATGTAAAACACTGGAGATAGAGAGGGGGCTGACTGGTATAAAGTAATACATCTTAATTTCATGGGCTTCATGTAATCTAGTCCTGCCCTCGAGGTGTTGCAGGTATGGCTGCGGTGCCCGGCTGCATTGGCAGGTGGCAGACAGGAGACAGGCTTGTCTCTACCCAGGGCTCTGCCCCATGGGCCCTGAATGGTTGATGGTCTGACATAGAAAAGGACTGGATCCCCTTGGATGAACCCACAGCCACAGCAGACCCTGGCAAGCTTCCCATGGTGTATTCGATATGCCAAAAACAGTAACAATAATGGACCTCATTCACAACGAATGGAGACATTACTGGTGCCCGCTCAAGCAAATCGATGAACAATGGGAAGACAAGTGACAAGTGACAAGTGACATGTAATCTAGATGGTACCCACAGGCCCTTATTTATTATCTGCAGAACTCTGCCCCATGGGCCATGGATGTTTAATGGTCTGACATAGAAAAGGACTGGATCCCCTTGGATGAACCCAGAGCCACAGCAGACCCTGGCAAGCTTCCCATGGTGTATTCGATATGCCAAAAACAGTAACAATAATGGACCTCATTCACAACGAATGGAGACATTACTGGTGCCCGCTCAAGCAAATCGATGAACAATGGGAAGACAAGTGACAAGTGACCAGGGTGATTATGAGTATCTTGTTCTCTGTATACTGAAAGGGTCAAACTCACCTCCTTGAGAGCAAACTAGTATGATCCTTCCTATAATCTTAAAGATAGTCTCAATATAGCCAGGGTGGTAGTCACCTGGTAAATTCTAATTGTCCCACGCTGGATCTAGTGGGTATAAAGAGGAGCTGCGCCCAATCTAGATAACATAGTAGTCTTAGTAGGTATATTAAAATAAGTCAGAAGTTACTCATTCAGAGTCAAGGTGACTTCTGTAACTGCCACACCCTCCATCAGTGTTTACATAGAAGAGAGATCTCATTAGCATGAACTCTGACTTAAGAACATGTAAATAGATTAAGCTTTGAGTGGATAAAACAGCAAAGCTCCCAAGCTAGCTAGACCTGACATCCAACACCTATGCTTATCATAAAATTCTGAACTTCAAGAATATGAGGATTTAGTAAATCCTTCACCCATTTTTGATAATTTTTACTATTACTAGATTAAAATGTTTTACTCCAGTAAAACTATAGTAATTTTTTACTATTACTAGAGTAATTTATAACCTGAATGAAATACTTGTCATATTATAGCATTATGGGATACAAGAAGAAAAGTTAATAATCAAATGATATATTCATAATAAATTGATACCTAGGATGAATATATACAAACTAGGATAATTCTGAGAAGGGACTACCTGATAATATGGTTGTTAAATAAGTAATAAGCATGTTTGTCTCAGGCAATCTGGAATTAAGTTCATGTGTGTTTTTCATACCTAATTGATGTTCAGGGACTTCTGGCTCTGTACTCAGCATTGCTTCTGTTGTTCAGGTTCAGATCATAAGCGGGGACTGGAAAAGAGCAGGAGTCATCCTCATGTAAGGCAAGCACCTCCTGTACCATCTTTCTGCTCATTTTAGTAAATTATTTTGAGTTGAGATTATAGGGCATTTGAACCTTGCAAAATAAAATTTTATTTTTTTGTAAAACGACTAATTTTTTAAGTTTAAAATACGAGGGATAACTAACTATATTTTTCTATTATCTGAAGTTTATTTTATATATATTCATTACATATATGCACACAAATTATATATATATAGTTATATATATAATTGTATATATATATATATAAAGGGGGAGAAGGATAAAGCGTTGTCAATTGTTTGTCACAAAGGGATAAATTTTCGTATCTATAATTTTAGCCATTCTCAAGCAATATTCTGTGAATGGCCTCTCACTTTTCTCTGATACATCTGGTAAATATGAATGGCATTAATTAGTGTAGGTATTTTTATAAATAGCATGTCATTCTGGGTCAACAAAAAATATTTGTTATTGATTCTGTCCTCTCAGTTTGAAGCCTTCTGTAACTGAATGTGTATTCATCTTCACTGACCAAAAAATACAGCAAATACAGCAAAACTAGTCTTCTGGAAACTAATGTAGAACTGCCTGAATTTGAAAAGTCATGTGAAAATATTCATGCAGAATGTTTATACTGATATTTTTATTTTTATTTATTTATTTATTTACTTATTTATTTATTTATTTATTTATTTATTGCTTTTTGGGTCACACCCGGCAATGCTCAGGGGTTACTCCTGGCTCTGCACTCATGAATTACTCCTGGTGTTACTCGGGGACCATATGGGGAGGCCAGCGGATGGAACCCGGGCCGGCACAGGTCGGCCGTGCAAGGCAAATGCCCTACCCGCTGGGCTATCGCTCCGGCCCCTATACTGATGTTTTTAAATAAGATTGTTAAATTTGGTCTAGATTTGTTGATGCAGGAGGATTAGCATGATAGTTTTATGTTTTTCAATCTAATTTTGAGCAGTTTATATTTCTCATTCTCATATGTTGAGTAGTCAAATTTGCATCTTGCTCCACCTTGAAATTATTTTCCGTTATGAAGGTAAATGAAAGAAAGTAACTCTCCATGGTTAAAAACAGAAATGGATCACACAAATATCAGCTTGTGATCATATCTGTAGTTCAAAAAGAGGTATTCTGCCCACATGCATAATGGGCTTTGTATTCTAATACTGCTATGATTGGTTCCCTTCCTTTATACTTTTCTACATAACATATTGTTCAAAAACAGGAGAATGATATTCAAGCTCTTGATCAAAAACTACCTCACAGAATGAACAGATAAATTTTCAAAAGATATTTTAATTTTAAATATTCTTTCCATTGTTCCTGTACATTTAAGTTTATTACTGGAAGGATATATGGATGACTTTAAGGCGTGGCAGGAGGTGTGATTCTTTATAATGGTACAAATTGAAGCTATTTATCATAAGATTTTGTTTTAATGACGCAGAAAATAGTCCATTATTGGAAATTAATACTACAATTTGATAGAAAATTGTACAATAGAATTAATTTTCAATGGTTGGAAGATGTGGCTCATAAGTAGATCACTTGACTGGTGACCGTGAAGCCTTGGGTTCAGTTGCTGACATGGGTACCACAAGATTGTCCCCCAAACACTGAATTGGAATCGTTCTGGGAGTGACCCTTACTGGGAGTAGCTTCCAATATAAAAATTAATTTCCTTAAAATTATGAGTATTTTTAGCACCAAATTTATAATGATTATACATTACAATTTTTGGTGTTTGTAAAAGGTAGGATGTGAGCATTTTAACCTTATAGATTTGTTAGAGAATTAGCATGAAATTAGATTGAAAGTATATACCCATATTATGTACTCTGATTCTATCAACATGTCTGATTTGAATTGCATTGCCTCAAGCTCAGTACCACTTGGATACTCCTGTTCCAGATGTGTTGCCCTCCTTTACAAATATTCTGCTCTTTCTGGTGTGCATCATTCATTTGAAAACATCTTGCTTTATAATTCCATTAAAATGTGAAAAAAAAGGTTTTTCTTTTACTTTCTTCTAATTATTTTGTAATTCTTTAGCCCTAATACATTAAAATGAATGAGTGAAAATATTTGATACCTAATCATTTCTGCCAGTCCATTCAAACTCAAGGATTTGCAAAATTATGTTAGTCTTTTTAAAAATACATTTGAGTGGGCTTTTGTAGTCATTTGGATTTTGAATATTAATTTTCTCTTGCTATGCTTCTTAACCATAAAAATGAAAATGAAGATAGATGTGGGCTTCTTTTAGTAGTGTTAATTTAAAGTAGTTGATTTATTTATTATATTCAACAATGCAATTCTTATTTTTCTGTTCACTTCAGATTGAACAGAAAATAATTAGACCCTCCCCACCTCCAGCCCATTAAGAAAAAGTTTGGTGCTTTTTGTAATAATTGATTAAAAGTATAATTTCCCCCTAGATCAAACAAATAATAGAAGTCTGTTGAAGCTTTGTCCTGACCTATTCTGGAAATAGAAGAATACCGTGGAGAAAAGAGCATTATAAGCACGAAGAATAAAACTCCTCAGTCCTGGGAGAGAAAATTAAAGTCTAACCCTCCAAATGTAAGTCATCTATCTGTATTTTGCATTTCTCACCTCCTCAGCTTTTGGGCTACTCAGGCATTAGTAGAAAAATATGCAATGATTATAATTTATATATTTTTCTTTACAATATATACTTTTAGATGTTGTTTACTATCAAATTTCTTTTGTATTAAATATTCCTGAATTGACAATATAAATTTATGAATTCTAATAATAATGCAAATGGAATAATTTGAAACTTATCTTTTGGGGGATAACTGATAACATTTTTGAGAGAATTCTGATGATAAGTAATCTCCTTTGATTCACTATGTATGACTATGCTGTTTTAATCCTTTTTATCTATAAATTAGTTATTCCTTTCTGTTTAATATTTTAATATATCATAATAAGAATATCTTAATATATTTTTTAAAATATATCTCCCAATTGTTGAGGCATGAAGTCCTCTTTTTATTTATATTATGTAACTGAAGTGGAATGAACTCATATTAATATATCCTATAAAATGTATAAATATTATCAGTAGTGTAAAGTCTTTTTTCTTATTTTGTGGTCTTGTTAGGAATAATTTAAAAGTATGTGTTGATATTTTTAGAAAAAAAGAATTCAGTTATTATCATATGTCATATAAATAATAATAATTATAAAGTCAATACTTGTTTTAGAAAAAATACTTGAAAGGAAATTTCCCTTCATTACATCTTATATCCTGAAAATTGCCTAATATAGATACTTGATATGCAGTGTAATGGCTTGTCATAAATTTGATTTTTAGTTATCAACTGTTTATTAGTTATTTACAAAAACAACCTAATGTACAATAATAAATGAATAATTAAAGTTGAGTGCAGCAATAGCATACATTTTACAACTTTTCTCCCTAGTTGAAACATACTTCTTTCCAGGATTTGAATGTGATATTTCTATTGACATTGCATTGAAACTTTGTCAGAGCTGTCTTTGGTGAGAAATGTCTATAATTCCTCATTTATGTTTTATCTGGTATCATTTGATAAACCCATGAAAATATGACCATTCCTGGTATTCCTATAATTGTGAGTCAGGATTCTTGAATTGACTAGGAACTATGTATAATTAGAAAGTATTAGATATTCAGTATAAAATTTGTCTGTTGTTGAGCAAGTTCTACCATGGAGTAAGATTGCAAATGTCATCATTATTGTAACTGACATAAAACATTTGTTTATCATTGGAGACCAAATCTCTACTGCTACAGATATTATGAACTTAAAAATCATTTAATTTGAACAGAAAATTTGCATTCCCAGTTGAGGTTGATTGGAGAATTGAAGGATTGCAAATAATTTGAAAATATTGTTATTTATAGAAAAATGCTGAACTGTTGCTTTACTACAAAAGTAGAGCAAGAACAAGGTGACTGAATTTCGTATATGTAACTGTAGATAAAAACAGAGTAATAGCCTCTGAATTCTTTTATATGAGCTGTTGACTGAATGGATATTTTCTATGACAAGATATTGATAAGAAACTAGAAGCTTTACTGCTAAGATCAGGAATAAGGAAAGAATGTATCCTCTCACCACTTCTATTAAATATTGTATCCAAAAATACTGCTTAAGTTAGGAAAGAATAGAAAAACAATGATATATTGATTGAGAAGGAAGAAGTATACTTGTATCACTTGTCTCACTTGTCTTCCCCTTGTTCATCATTTTGCTAGAGCAGGCACCAGTAACAACTCCATATGGCCTGTTGCAAGCAAGTGTAGCCAAGGGCATCTGCTTGCTCCAGGAACAGGAAGAGCCTTAAACCATTTCTTCAGGTCCTGGGAATGAGGCCCAAAATTGTGACTGGTTTTTGGCATATCAAATAAAACACAGGTAGCTTGCCAGGCTCTGCCATGTAGGTGGTATGCTCTCGGTACAAAGCTCTCATCTCGAGGATTTACTGATGAAACTCAACAGGGAAAGATCAGGTTTTCTCTTGGGTGGAGCTGTGGAGTCTGGATGTTGAGAATGACTGCCCTCATGGCGTGGGGGTTTTTCTGGCTTCTTGATAGGCTCACTGGGATGATGGGCCACGGCTAGAACCTACTTAGAACTGTATATAGTGTATAAATGTGAAAAATCCTGGGAAGGACCTGATCCTAACATCCAGTACTATTAAGACTGTTGTGTGGCCGCAGAGTGGGTGCACTCCGATGGAGCTGTGGGTGTGGGTGTGGTCTCTGTTCTAGCGTTGCTGGCTTTGGTGGCTGGGAGCTTGCAGCCACACTGCCTGTTGCAGGACTCCTAAGGGCCGCTGCATCTGCTCTGGATTGCCTCCCGCAAATCACTCCGTAGATAAGGGGGTAGTCTAAATGTGGCAGTTTATCCGACCATGTATGCTGTACTAGCTGGTATAAATATTCTCCCATGCTATCACAATCATCGTGGGACTAGCTAGATCTTACCAGCATATTAGCCTGGCCACGTAAGGACACCTAAGTAATTAGACCAGAGAGAAATGCTGTTTGCTTCCAAACAAACAAGCATGACTCCCTGATAAAATATAAAACTACAATGAAGTAGAGGAGACTTGTGAAGGCTTGGAGAAATATTTAACTGGCATTGGTGTTGATCTTTGGTACAGTGACTTGCCATCTCAGAAACCCCCTTCTCTACATTTCAAAGGCCTTTCCAGCTCATTAGCACAGTAAAGGCCCTAGGTGAGATGCAGGGAGGGGTTACCTGAGGGCATTGGACCCTCCCTGCTTTCCATAACAATGGGAGGAAGGTCTGAGTTGGGGGGTGGGTGGGGGGGGGGGGTGTGTAAACTTGCCGGTTCCCGCTCTCCCGGGTTTCTTCTTCCCGGTGGGATCTCGCCTTGTGAGCGTTTATTCCCCTTGGAAGTTTCACACGTGGTGGTCGCCATCTTGGCCTACACGTGGCTGGGGTTCTAGCCTGGAATCCTAAGCATCGGGTTTTTCCTTTTGCTGATTTGTATGCCTGAACCTGTGATAAATAAAGTCTTTTAAAACCGCATCAGACTCCTGAGTGTTCATCCATTCCTCGCCTGCTTCGGAGGTAGAAGGGAACTTCGCTTCCCGGCAGTGTCGGGGACCCCGGTGGAGCGCCCCGACAACTGCCAACATGGAGGTGGAGGAATGGGAGGAGGACCCAAATCCTGGCTCCAAGTATGGCCAGTGTGGCCCCTACCCTGCATGTGTGAGGAGCCCTTGGAGCTATGTTGGACTCAGCCAGGGACTGGCAGAGTCCTTTACCGCCCTCGGAGCTCAGCTCTCTGGGTTGCTTCTATGTGGGGCAGAGCAGCGCAGCTGTGGGTTTGGAGTGGTTGGGTCTGGAGTATCTGTCTTCCAGGTTGCCTGCTGCAACCGGAAGTATAACAATAAGTATAAGAAGTATACATGTTTGAGGGGCCGGAGCGATATTCCAGCGGGTAGGGTGTTTGCCTTGCAGCGCCCGCGCCTGTGCCGGCCCGGGTTCCATCCCGGCATCCGATATGGTCCCTTGAGCACCGCCAGGAGTAATTCCTGAGTGCAGAACCAGGAGTAACCCCTGAGCATTGCCGGTGTGACCCAAAAAGCCAAAAAAAAAAGCAGTATACTTGTTTGACATTATTTTACATATGAAAAATATCATCTGGCAATCAAGTAAGAAAATGTATTGGGTATATAAATGATTATAGAAAGATTGAGGAAAATGAGATTGATAAACAAAACTGTTACTTCCTTTTCCCAATGTGAAAGACTCAGATTTGACTTTAAAAATGCAATATAATTTTATTGGCATCCATTCAAAAATTCATCACTAGATCACTAGATCAGAACATTCCGTTGTTCATCGATTTCCTCCAGTGGGTGCCAGTAACATTTCCATTTGACCCTATCACATGCCAGTGTAGCCCAATGGCATCTGGTTGTTTCAGGAATACGAAGAGCTTCAAACCGTTCACTCATGGTCTTAACAAAGAAGTCTGACCATCTTGTAGGTGGGCGGCCAGGTGATCTTTTGACATCCGTCCAGTGGGATATAGTCGGTAATGGTTCTAGTCCAGCGGTCGTCTCCAAATCGCATTACATGTCCAACCCATCTGATTTTCGATGCCTTGGCAAATGAGACAGCATCCCTGACTCTGCAACAGCGACAGAGGTTGGAACTCCAAATTCCTTCTCTCACTTGAGTGAGGCATAATATTCAAGCATAGCTCTTTCGATTCTCCTTTGGGAGACCCGAATCGTGTTCTCATTCTGCTTTCGTAGGGCCTAGGTCTCTGAGGCATATATTAATGCAGGGAGAACAGTGGAGTCAAAGAGATGTGTCCGAACCGGAGGTTCTTTGTCTTTTTCGCTATTTCTTCGATGCTTTTGAAGGCAATCCATGCCGCTCTCTTCCTCCTGGGTAGCTCAGGTTTTAGGTCGTTTATCATGTTGACTTCTCGACCTAGGTACATATAACTGCTGCATTCAGAGATGTTTGTTCCATTGAGAGTGAATGGGGCCTCTGGAACTAGTTCTTTTTTTAAGTATTTTATTATACCACCGTGAGATATACAAATAAAAAGTTATACAATTAAAAAGTTTATATTTGGGTTTTGGTCATACAGTGTTCCAGCACCCGTCCCTCCACCAGTGCCCATCTCCCACCACCAACGTCCCCGGTTCCCTCCCCCCTTCCCCCAGCCCACCTCATGGCAGGTTCTTTATTTCTTTCCCTTTCTTTCTCTTTCTCTTTTCCTTCCCTTCCAGACTATGGATTACAGAACATACATTAAAAGGTTGTCATGTGTATCCTTTTGCCTCTATTTAATGCTCAGTTCTAGGTTGGCATTAGCACCCTCAACAATAATTAGCACACTGTTCCATTTTCTGTCTTACCTAACCTCTGACTCCCACACGTTTGTGATAATTTCCACCTTTGACAAGACCTCCTGATAAATGTTTCAGTTGACCTTGGATATTGGTATCATAATATGTACATATATATTTATGCCATGCAAATAAATGCAGTCATTCTGTATCTGTCTCTCTCCTTCTGGCTAATTTCGCTCAACATAATCTTCTCCATGTCCATCCATTTATAGGCAAATTTTATAACTTCATTTTTCCTAACAGCTGCATAGTATTCCTTTGTGTAGATGTACCAAAGCTTCTTTATCCAGTCATCGATTTTCGGGCACTCTGGTTGTTTCCAGATTCTGGCTATTGTGAATAATGCTGCTATGAACATTAAAGTAGGGATGGTGTTTCTGCTGCGTATTTTTGGTTTCCCAGAGTAGATTCCCAGGAGTGGTATGGCTGGGTCAAATGGGAGTTCAATTTCTAGTCTTTGGAGGAAAGTCCATATTGTTTTCCAGAAAGGCTGTACCAGCCGGCATTCCCACCAACAATGGATGAGTATCCCCTTTTCCCCACATCCACGCCAGCACTTGTTGTTGTTGCTCTTTTGAATATGTGCCAGTCTCTGTGGTGTAAAGTGGTATCTCATTGTTGTTTTGATTTGCATCTCTCTGATGATTAGTGATGATGAGCATTTTTTCATATGTTTTTCTGGCCATTCGAATTTCTTCCTTGCTGAAGTTTCTGTTCATTTCTTCTCCCCATTTTTTTATGAACATAGTTTTGTTGAGATTCAGCTGTAGACCTATCTTTCCACATTCTTGGTCAAAGTCAGCCAGCATTTGTGCTGCTTGGCTAATGTTTGGTGTTATTAGAACGATGTCATCAGTGAAGCGGAGGTGTAGTTGCTGACCGTCTATCTTCACTCCCATTCTTTCCCATTCTAATTGTCTCATGATGTTCTTGAGGGTGGTGCTGAAGAGTTTTGGTGAAATGGTTTCACCCTGTTGAATCCCTCTTTTGACATCAATGATCACTTCCTTGTAGAATGGTGAGATCCTGGTGGTGAATCTTTAATAGAGCTCACGAAGGATCTTGATGTATTGGGTTTGAACATTAAATATGCCCATCCAACAACCTTCAACTCAAACATTCATAGGTCTAACAAAATATGTACAACACTAATACTGAAAAAAAAACCTACAAATTTCCAATGGAAAGAGTATCTTAATTTAGACCTGATGAAGGTTCGTGAATGGGCATATCTAATGTGCTCATGACACTTCTTCCTAACTTGTTTTGTGGATATAACACATTTCCAATCAAATCCCAATTACTTATTTTATGATTATTGATATAATTCTTGATTGTTAAATCCCAACTTTCCAGAATAACATGATGTAAAAAAGATAAAATCAGTGAAATGACATTATCTGACTTTTATGCATTTTATAAAGTTATAGTGATGTAGGTAGCATATGATGAACACATAACAGATCATTTGAAAAATATTAAGAGATCATAAATAATAGACCAACACAAATATAGTCAATTGATCATTAAAAAAAACAAAGATTCCTCAATAAAGAAATATAATGCTTGCAAAAACAGTTACTGAAAAAAAATATTCATAGGCAAAATTAAATATGAACCTATGACTTTAACAATATTCACTTCAAAACAGATTATGGAACTATGTAAAATACAACATTAATTATTCAAATTTGGAAGATAACATGAGAAAAATTAAGAAAACTTAAATTTGTTTATTGTTTTTTTTCCAAGATGGGGAGCACCATAAAGTGCTCAAGGAACCTGGTACTCAGACAATTGTATGAGCCTTTTAGTGCAAGGATCCCGTATACTATAATACCAGAGATCACAAGATCAATCTAGTGAGGTTTGGAGACCACTATCGTCAAGGGTTACTCACCATAGCACTTCTTCGCTTCCAGCCTACTGTTTGTGTTGCTTACGCAGTACATGGATATAGCACTCATCCCTGTATTATTTCCCTGGGTCTTGGAGATAACTGTTTTAGTAAAACATCAGAAGCACAGTCAAGGTAGGAAGAAAGGGAGGGAGCTATAGAGAGAGGTATGACAGGTTGTTGAACTTCACTGAAATGAAAAACTACTTTGAGTGAATCTTGTTAGAAGAATTAAATGAAAATCTTGTTAGAAGAATTAAATGGAAAAAAAAGATGTAAAAACCACCACAGATCTAGACATTCTATTAAAATGTACAAATAACTTCACAATAATAAAACACAGCCAATTATAAAATAAATGCTAGCTTGATATTGATTTAACAAAAGAAATAATGCATATAGAAGTTGATTGATATTTATCCCAGTAGAGAATCACTGTATCTCTGTCTTCCCATGGTTCATCAATTTGCTCGAGCGGGCACCAGTAACATCTCCATATGCCCTGTCCCAAACAAGTGTAGCAACAAGATATAGCTGGGACCGGGACTAGAGATATAGTATGACAGGTAGGGCATTTGCCTTGCACATGACTAATGTGGCACCCCACATGGTTCCCTCAGCATATACAGGAGTGATCCCTGAGCACAGAGACAGGAGTAAGCCCTCAGCAAAGCTGCATATATACCCCCGAAAGAACAAAAGATATCCACCCCAAAAGATACATTTATACACTTATTAGAAGGCTAAAATAGAATTTCTGACAACACAACATGTTGATAAGGGTGTGAATCTACAAGTTTTCATTTGTTCTTAGTAGGAATGCAATGATCTAGCAACATTAGAAAACAGTTTGTGATGATGCTGAGCATAATGCATCTCCTGTGCTTCTTGGTAGTTATCCAAGTGAGTTTAAAACAGGTTCTCATAAAAAAATTTTGTAGCAGATTATTTTCAGTAACTTTGTAATTGCCAAAACTGCAAAGTGACTAAAAGATTCTATAGTTAGTGAATAGCTAATAAATTGTGGTACATATATTTAGTGTATCAAACAAATTCTGATATGTACATTCATGATCATTCAGTGATTAAAAACATCACCTATTAATCCCTGTAATGAAATGGAACATTCGGGAAGAAGCAAAACTAGTAGCAACAATTCGAAGATCACTGTGGTGAGTGAGTGCTGTTAGTGAGGGAGTGATCAATGTTGGTGGATTGATTTTAAAATAGTGTAACTATTCTGTGCCCTACCGCCATGGTGGATACAGTGGCTGGTGGATACAGTGGCGGATCATGTATTTTCCAACACAAATAGAACAGTACAACATAAAATAATAAATTCTAAATTGAACTGTGAACCTTAATTAATAGTTTTTTACTTTTTTACTAATTTTATTGAAAATAAGTGTTTATGGATATGATTCACAATACTGTTTATGACAGTTTGTGGTGTGAACAGTGATCTAGCATACCCCCATTACTAGGATGTGTGCTTCCCTCTACCAGTGTTGGCACACTGGTCCCCACTCATTCATCCCTGAATTCCTCCGTAGCTAGCTCAGTTCTGTAAACTCTTGAATTGGTCTATAGTTAATAATGTTTTATTATAGGATTATAATTATGGCAAATATACCTCATTGCTACAAGATATTACTGGGATATGGATGAATTGGTGTCAGACTGACTGTATACATGTATATACATGTGTACATGTACAAACATACACAATTGTAACTTTGTGTGTTGGAGATATTAATATATATTTGTACTCTGGCCTTGCTTTCCATATAATTTTCCTGTAAACTTTAAAACTAATAAGTGAAGTTTTTGCTTTAATTTCTGTTTTATTTTATTTTATATAATTTTTGTTTTTGGTTCACACCCAGCAGTGCTCAGGGATCACACCTGGCAAAGCTCAGGGATCATATGTGGTGTCAGAGATGGAATCTGAGTTGTCTGCAAGCAAGGCAAGTGTACCTGCTGTACTTAAGTCTCTGACATCCCTAATATAATTTTGAAAACAATTAAAAAGCAATTTTGGTTTATGTTAGAGTTCTGAGGAAAATAATTTAAATTTGTAGTACAGATTTATTTATACAAAATATTCCAAGCTAGCAAGATAGAATATTAAAACTATTTTTTAGTTTACAAAGTATTTCATTTGAGAAAGTACTAATAGCAGTTGAGAAAGACCTAAATGTATATGTTTAGTAACTTCATTATAACTTGTTTTCCCAGCATAAACTTACCTTTCCGATATTTTAGTTTTGAATTCTAAAAATGAATATTTATAATATATTAAACATACATACTATAATTATGAAATACATTTATTGAGTTGTGATTTCTTTTTGCTCTAGTATATTTTATGCAATTATTCGTAATCCTCAGAAATGTTTTGCACTGAGACTTTGTATTTGTTATTTTCACATTAGTATGCTCTAAAAGAAGTAAAGTACTTTTTGTGGTTTTTTTTTAAAGTAGTTTCAGTTTAAAAATAACAGACATTGACTAATTTCAGGTTCTCTTATTTGAGGGGGGCTGCCTGATGGTATGCAGAGGTTCATCTTAGTTTGGAGCTGGAGGCTACTTCTGTCAGTTCCTAAGAGGGCATTTGTGCTGGCATTAAGCCAGATGCTCACCCCACTTGAGCTCCCTTTTAGTCCCCTTTACATTTTTTTTATTTTTTCTCTCCTGATTGTCTTCCTCCTCATTTTTTTTCTTACTATATTGTGTTGTTGAGGTTATCCCCTGCCCCTGCCAGAAGCTATACAATCTTATTTAATTGGTTGAGAGTAACAGAAATAGTGAATTTATTATTCATAAAAACGAAATATAGAAATCTTCCTTTTCTTCAGTCTTTGGTTGTAGCTAGGTTAAACACAAATGTCTAGGGGGAATGCATCTGTTGCTATTACTTTTTTTTTGTTTCTTTGAAAATTTGGCATTTGTAATATATCTATGATTTTGATTTGTCTTGGCCAACATCCAGATTACCAAGGAATCAGATTTTGAACATATTTAACTAAGAATTATATTTGTAGCAGTTTTTCATTTGCCATATTGAAATTTTGGGAATAGACTCAAATTTGTTTTTAAACCTAGTTAGAAATATCAAAGAGCTAGAATAATTTCCCCTATGTTAGAGATACAAAGCAGTACTTATTATGTGTTTAAGATGTATTTTAAGCACTTTATGTAAGAAGTAGTCTCCTTTGAATTTAGAAGACCTGAGGTATTTGTTCAGTCACATTTCATATTTGTTTGTTTTGGCTCACACCTGACTGTGCTCAGGGATTACTTGTCAGTCTGTGCTCTGGAGTTGTTCCCATAGGTGCTCATGTGCTGCAGGAAATCAAGTATACATCTCCCACATGCAAGTCCAGGCATGTGCATAGCCTATTTTTTTGGTCCTCAGTGACTTATTTTTATATGTTGATTTTGATGAAGTTCTGCTTTCAAAAAAATAAAATATCTTATAAACGTGAAGGAGCTGAAAGGCTCAAACATGAAAGCTCTCTGGCGCATGTCAGGAATTTAATGGCAGTGGTCTATCTCATCTTTTACCCCTATATGGCGGGGTATAATAAGAAATGAATTGGTATGTGTATACATGTTTTATATGTATATATATATGTTATACATATATATATATAGCATATATATGTATGCATAAATGTTTTAGTTTTCGATTGCACCTGGCTGTCCTCAGGGGCTTACTCCAGGCTCTGTGCTCAGGCATCATTCTTGGTGGTGCTTGAGGGACCATGGGGGGGGCAAGGATCAAACCAAGGTCGGCTGCTTTCAGGGCAATTTACTTGCCTGTCCTGCTAACTTCCCAGTCTCAAGGTTTGTATATTTGTATGTTTATACACATATGTTTACACGAATATACATTTATATCATTGTGTCTATGTATGTGTGAGAGAAAGAGAGAGACAGAGAGAGAGAGAGAGGCGGAGAGAGAGAGAGAGACTTTTTCTATGCAGACACATAATCCCTGAGTGTGTAAATTCACGGTCATTTATACTACTTGTTTTAAGTTCCAAAGCATTCTTAGGGAAAGTAATTCAGGAAATATATATTCCATCACCACAAGGCAATATGTGTAAAGTTATTATTTCTTTTTGTGTTTCAGTACTTCTGGAAAGTTATTTATTTTTGTGTTTCAGTACTTCTGGAATGTTTATTAATTCTTAAAAGAAGATATTAAGAATATTTATGTTACTTTGAAAACATTCTCAGTATGCAGTAATTTTTTCTACATTGTGTAGCGAATGATATACCATTATATCTTGATTAATGTTCAAAACTGTACATTAGTCAACTTTAGAAGATGTGCTGAAATGTTGAAAACAAGATAATGGATATATAAGTGTCTGGAAAGGGATATGTCCATTTTAATAAGATAAAAATGTAAGGTGAGAGTTGAATCATTCTGAAAAATTGACAGTCTTATGGTTTATTTTTTACTACACAGCAAGGCACCTTTTCTTCAGGTGGTTTGTACAGCTGTCTTCACAAAGACTTGAATCATTGTGGAATAGTTATTCAACAAGAAGATGTGCAATATCATGTTCTTGTATAATGGTGTAGGGTTTTTTTTAAGCAAAAACAGCTGTTAGCATGTTAAAGTGGTCTGTATATCTTAGCTAAATGTCTTATTTAAGTTTCATCTTGTGACTGCTGAGTGACTAACTCAAATCTTAATCAGCTACCCTTAGACACTAAAGACAGCTTGGTAAAAATAAGCAATGCTTAAATAAAAGCAAAGTCCATTACTTAACATTTATTATCAAATCTTGACCTCTGGTTTTAAGCGATTTTCATTAAAGGAGTAGAAAAGTTGTATAAAATGTTTTTTTTTTCTGTACCTCTTCAGGCTTTAAAAGTTTTAAAGTCAAACTTTTGTTAAATACAAAACACAAAACTTTGAAATATTCATGAAGTTAATTACCCTTGAGGCCATTTTTTTTTATTTTGTAATGCAAAGGAATGTTAGGGAAAAGGGTTTGAGGATTCCTGAAAAAAATTAACTTTTTAAATTGAGTGCGTCAGGGATCTATTTTTTGTGCAGTTAACAGTTCTACACATGCTTAGTTCTACACATTACTTAGTTTCTTCATTCGGGCTATATTTCTATCGAAAAGTATAGTGAAACAAACTGTTCTGTGAAAGATATTAAAGAATAATTTGAGGGGCTGGATAAATAGTACAGCAGTTAAGGCATGAGGCTTACCCCTGTTTGCTTTCTGAACCTGGGGGGGGTTCCCAGGCAGGACCAGGAAGAATCCTTGAGCACCGCTGCCCATTAATAAAATAAGAATCTCATGAGGTCGTATGCTCTACACAGATAGGACCTAAGGGTCATTTCTGTTGAACTGTCTTCACTGTCACTGTCTTCCCGTTCATCATCGATTTGCTCGAGCGGGCACCAGTAACATCTCCATATGTCCTGTCTCATGCAAGTAGAGCCCAAGGGCACCTGCTTGATCCAGGAACATAAAGAGCCTCAAACCATTCCATCATGTCATGGGAATGAGGTCTATAATTGTTTGAACTGTCTTAAATGTTTATTATGTTATTATTGTACACTTATAAAGACCTAAATTGCCTTATTTTGCAAAAGTATAACATTGTATGTTTTTTTCTTTGTATGGTACACATTTTGGGTTTTTTTCGAACACATTGAATATGCTGATATAAATCATTTGCTTAAAATAAATACTTCAGTCATTGAAGATAACTTAAGCTAAAATGTTCATCTGTTTTAATGGATAAGTGAGTGGTTTTCACTGTTCATTTTCTTTTGTTTTGCGACTACAATAGTGATGCTCAGTTCTTACTTCTAGTTCTGTACTCAGGTATCACTACTGGCAGTATTACTTTTGGGTCACAACCGGCAATGCTCAGGGTTACTCCTGACTCTGCACTCAGGAATCACTCCTGGCGGTGCTTGGGGACTATATAGGACGCCGGTATTGAACCTGGGCTGGCACAGGCAGGCCGCATGCAAGGCAAACGCTCTATGGGCTGGACTATCGCTCCGGCCCACTACTGGCAGTATTAAGGGAACCATATGAGGTGTTGGGGATGGAACTCGGGTTGGCTGTGTATAAGGCATGTGTCTTACCCACAGTGCCATATTTCTGACTCTTACTGAAAATTTATTTATTTATTTATTTATTTATTTATTTATTTTGCTTTTTGGGTCACACCCGGCGATGCTCAGGGGCTACTCCTGGCTCTGCACTCAGGAATTACTCCTGGCGGTGCTCGGGGACTATATGGGATGCCGGGGATCGAACCCTGGCCGGCATGGGCCGGCCGCGCAAGGCAAACACCCTACCCGCTGGGCTATCGCTCCAGCCCCTCTTACTGAAAATTTAAAAAAGAGCTTTACGTTAGAATATACATTTTTAACTTTTTGAGAATTTTAAGCTATTTAATGTCAAATATACCCTTCTGAATTTTTTTTTCTTTCAGAGTTAAGTTTAGTTGATTTATTCATTTTGATATAGAAGTATCTGTCTTTTATTCTTTTAAGTACTTTTTGAGTATAACTGCATACATTTTTTATATAAATGTATGCACATAAAAAGAAATAAATGAAGATCTCATGACTTTTCAAGGAATAAACACATCTATATAGCCAGTCTGCATAAAAGGCAGATTACCTGTACTTAGACATTTCCTCATTATTTTCATGCTTTAGTGTTATTATTTACTCTTCTCTTTTAGTGAGGTAGAGCAATTTCTTACCTCTAACAAATATGCAGTATATTGTGACTGGTGTCCTTTTCTTGTACTAGGTTTATGAACTTCTGCCCTACTGTAGGCAATTAAGTGTCTATTTTGAGCACTATCCTGTGTTTCATTGCATGAATATATCACCATTTAATATTTACTTTCATTCTATTTCAGGGGAATTAGGGTTGTTTATCCTTGTTAATAAGCATATACAGACCTAAGGATTCTTGTAAATGTCATTTACATTTTATCCATATCTATAAATAGGAAGAGAATTGTTGTATCGTAAGACATCTGTCATTGTATCAGCTTTAACTTTGCAATTCTGGGTGATCTGTATCATAGGTCAATATCAGTATACACTGCTAGGCATTTAACTAAAGTAAGTCACCAATGTATCCTCCCACTATTAACATAGGACAATTAACATTGCCTTCATCTTGCAGAATTGATAAATATTTTAGAATTTTTGTTGTTTGGTCGGTAAAAAAAATTATTTTTTTAACTTCTCTGTAACATGCCACATTTTTTGTTGAATTCTGGTTATTTAAAATTTTTTATAAAAAATAGATAAGCATTTTGGTTATTTCCTACAATTGATATTTCAAGCAGTGACACAGTGAACATATTTAGAGTGTCTCTACGATTATAATTTGAAGTGGCATATTTGTGTTACTGAGTATCACACACTTTATTTTTTTTTAAATAATAGACCACTAAACTACTCTTCTGTATGGTTATACTAAAAAGTGATCATTAAAATTTTATTATTAATCATATGCTTGCAGATCTAACCTGGGTTGGGCGCATACAAGGCAAACACTGAACCCACTGTGCTATTGCTCAGGCCCCTATATTTTATTTAATTTCACTTTTGATCCCTTAATATAGCTCCTCTGTATACTTTTATTTTTGTGGGGGGTGGGGATGCAGTGCACCTGGTAGTGCTCAGGGCTTACCCCCTAACTCCCATGCTCAGGGATCACTCCTAGCAGAGTTTGAGGGACTAAATAGGTTCTCAGCAGTCGAACCTCAGTCAGCTACATGCAAAGCAAGCTCCCTACCCGCTGTACTACATCTTTGGCACTTTTACTGTGTTTTTTAATATACCTTGTTATTTGATCACTAAATAACACTCGAGGTGTTGCAGGTGTGGCTGCAGTGCCCAACTGCATTGGCAGGTGGCAGACAGGAGACAAGCTTGTCTACACCCAGGGCTCTGCCCCGTGGGCCTTGGATGTTTGATAGTCTGACATAGAAAAGACTGGGCCCCCTGGGATGCACCCAGAGACACAGCAGAGCCTGGCAAGCTACCTGTGGTGCATTCAATATGCCAAAAACAGTAACAAAAAAGTACCTCATTCCCAACGAATGGAGAAGTTACTAGCACTTGCTCAAGCAAATCAATGAACAATGGGAAGACAAGTGATACAAGTGATGCTTGCAGAGTATAACTGTGTCTCCCTATAATTCTGAGTGTAACTCAGTACAATAGAACTGGGTTGGGGGGTGCGAAATGTTCTTCACACCCTCTATTCCAACCTTGTTTCATGTAATGGACACCTCTGTTATCCTGTTATTATTTTCACTTTGTAGTACTCATTCATTTAGTGCCATAACACGTTCACTCTGGTGTGCTTTACGATTCAGGTGAATTCTCTTAAGTGTTTCTTAGGTGACTTCTTTTAATGTTTGATGTTTCTCTCTATACTGCTCTTCAGTTCTCCCTTGCTTAATTGACTTATTGCATTTCTGATCTAGTAACATTCTATACTAAGAGAATGTTATATTGTAACATTAAATATAAATATTGGTTGAAATATTTAAATATTGTAAATATTGGCTGAAATAATTATGCTTGTGAACTTGAATTTAGAGATAAAGTTATCAGAGATATTACAGTGAGCAGTCAGCAGATTTCTCTAAGTGATTGACTGAACTTAACAGATCTGATTTTATTTTATATAGGTAATTTACATGCACTGAGTACATTGTTGTCTTTATATATAGACATCTAGCTTAGTTATGGCATTTTTAACTAAATAAAAAGGCTAGTTTCTAACATTTTTGTTAATGATAACAGAAACAAATTCATGACTTTAAAGTCCTTTAATTTTGTAGTCAATATACATAATTATACAGCTGTGTATAAGTCTTGAAATAGACTTCGCTGTGGAGTGGGACTCTGACGAGCAGGGCGTGAAATCAGCTTTTCTCTTGGGTGGATTTCTGACAATTCCATTTTCAACATCCAGACTTCACAGCTCATCAGATCTCCAGCCAAGACAAAAGAGGATCTCTCCCTGGTTCATCTGTAAATACATGAACTGAGAGCCTACTACTGAGAGTATACAACCTGCACGGCAGAGCCTGGCAAGCTACCCGTGTTATATTTGATATGCCAAAAACAGCAACAATTATAGACCTCATTCTCATGACCTGAACAGATGGTTGAGACTCTTTGGGTTCCTGGAGCAAGCAGATGCCCTTGGGCTACACTAGCACGCACCAGGCCATATGGAGATGTTACTGGTGCCCCACTCGAGCAAATCGATGAACAACAGGAAGACAAGTGATACAAGTCATACAGCTGTTTGTATAAAGCTACATCTGTAGGTAAAGATATAAGGACTGAAGTATATCCTAAATGATATCCCTATAGATACGTGACTCAAAGAGGCTTATATTCATGCTTCTTCCAGCAGTTCATAAACTGGACTGGGAAGACTTGGATTGTGAGCTTTAAGTCCTTTCCTTTGCTCTTTGACATTGTGTGTGTGTGTGTGTGTGAGAGAGAGAGAGAGAGAGAGAGAGAGAGAGAGAGAGAAAGAGAGAGAGAGTGTATTTGTCTTGCTTACATTAGCAAATATGTCAGGGGTAGGGATGGAGGGGGTGGAGTTATTTCCAGCAGAGCAAATGTCAAATTGTCTTTATTTCATTTTCCTTTGGGTTTTGGAGCCACCCCCTGCTGTGCTTCAGGGCTGCACCTATTGGTGTTCACTTGAGGGATCCTGCAAGTGTGAGGGATGGGACCAGGTTTAAATGGAGAGGTGAATTTTCAATTTTTTGGTCCAGTTGTATAACAAGTTCATAGCGCTTGAATACGTATACATTTGTGACATCATTATTAAAGATTTAAAAATAAGGAAAATAGTGGAGACAAATGTTTTGTTGTTACCATTGAGTTTTATAGCAATAGTATATGCTTATATTTTATGCATTTTATTAGATAATATCAAGATATGTTTATCTTTCTATTAGAGAATAGGTATTGGTAGAATTGCTAAACTGAGAACTTTATTCATCTAGATTCTTCACCATGACTGTATCAGTGTAGTAGGTCAGCATTTGTCTCAGAAAGAAAGCTAATTAGTATATTTGTTATGATATTTTATGATTTTATTTTCTCTCAATGCAGTTTTTCACAAGGATACTTAATTAGTCTTGATCTAGTAAACCCTTAGTTTCTCTTAAGATGAAAAATTCATATTGTGATAGAGAATCTCTCAGTATCTGAGAGATACTATTTTTCATCATAAACATTTACTTGAAAACAATCTTTTCTGTACTAGATTTTAATAATAAGTATTAAACATTCCATTCTACTTCCCACTTTCATGATTACTGTGCTATGATATGTAAATCCACAGATGCGTTAACAGACTCATGTTCCCTAAGTAATGCTGGTGTTTAGTCCAAATGTAGTAAATATCTTGGTAAGTGAACATATTTTGATGTACTCTCTCAGAAAAGAACATAGTCTATTTACATTTTGCTGTGGTTAAATATTACAGTTATCAATATTCTTAACCATAGCAACTTTTAAGCCTGTGCTCAAGAAAATGAGCTTTGTTATATCAAGAATAATATCTTTAAGTTAAACAAGGGAAACAGAAAGGTATGACTTTGTTACAAAGAAGTCTTATATAATTCAGAAAAATATTTCATTAGAAATATCTAGAAATAGCTCATTTAGGTCCACTCAGATGATAAGTTTTTTTTTCACTTTTGTTTTTCTGGGATGTAACTCTGTTGCAATTTTTCTTGTATTTTTTTCTTCCCAACCCCTTAACTCCACCCCCTCATTTTTTTTGAGGGTGTGAGTAGTTACTTGACACTTTCCTTTTCTATTAAAAGGGGACAGAGTGACTGGATAAAATACTAATTTGTTGCTTAAGTACATGTAAAATTGTATTGGTTTATCTAAGTGGATGTCACTTTTCAGCTATGATCTTTGTTGCAGATTCACAAGCTTCTTATACTTGTATATCCATTTCATTAGCATTGTTAGAAGTGGTATAATTGCATGTGCTTTCACTGGTGTGCTTAACCAGAAGTCTCTGAATGATTTTGTTATTAAATCTAAAGAATAGTTTCAATCACTTGTCTTCCCTTGAACTATTTATCATCTGACTGCTTCCTCCTTCTGCTATCTTGTCTTTGTATGATGTTCTCTCATTTAATTTCTCTATCTCTTGGATGCCTACGTTATCAATGTAGACATTTACTGTCTTTATAATCTCACTAAGTTTGCTATTCCTAGATATGCTCACTTATTCCCAAAGCCTTGTCTTCTGTCTTGATTTTCAGGATACTTCTTTAATATCCATCAATAGCTTTTATTTCTTCAATGAGTGTGAATTTGCAACTGCCTACTCCATACTAAGCTCATTGACCATGCCTATTTCATCTAACAAAAGTATCTTTCCTGAGAGAGAAAATGGAAAGAAATAAAGAACCTGCCATGGAGGAGGCCTGGGGGAGGGGGAGGTAACCGGGACGTTGGTGGTGGGAGATGGGCACTGGTGGCGGGATGGGTGCTGAAACACTGTATGACCAAAACCCAAATATGAACTTTTTAATTGTATATCTTTGTAATTGTAAAAATAAAAAAATAAAAAAATATCTTTCCTGATATTTTTACTGTCTTAAAAAATAATAAATATCACTTCCCACTCACTTTCCCATGTCAGAAACGTTGGACCAACTTGAACATTTTTCTTTATTCTCCCAGTCGTACTAATTCAAACTTCAAATGTAATCACAAATGTATTTCTCTATTTCGTGTCGGAGAGTCAGGGACGCCAGATGTTGGGGAGCTCTGCCGGGGTTCCCGACAGTGCCGGGAAGCGGGTTCCCTTCTACTTCCAAGCCGGGCGAGGAATGGATAAAAACTCAGGAATCCGATGTAGTTTTAAAAGGCTTTACTTATCACAGGTTCAGGCATACAAATCAGCAAAAAGGAAAAGCCCGGTGCTTAGGATTCCAGGCTATAACCCCAGCCACCTGTAGGCCAAGATGGCGGCCACCACGTGTAAAGGCCCTGTAAAAGGAGAGAAGAAGACAAGAATCCCAAGAAGGGTGAGGCGCTCACAAAGAGAGAGAGCCCACAAAGAAGAAGCCGCACGAGAGGAAACAGGCTAGTTTATACCCCTGCAACTCAGACCTTCCTCCCACTGTTATGGAAAGCAGGGAGGGTCAAACGCCCTTAGGTAATCCCTCCCTGCACTTCACCTAGGCCCTTTAGTATGCTAATGTTTTGAGCCAAGATCTGCCTGGAAATGCCTTTATAGGGTAGAGAAGGGGGTTTCTGAGATGGCATGTCTCTGTACCAAAGACTAATACTAATGCCAGTTAAATATTTCTCCAATCCTTCACAAGTCTCTTCTACTTCATTGTAGTTTTATATTTTAGTTGCCTTTTAGTATATCAGGGAGCCATGCTTGTTTGCTTGGAAGCAAACAGCATTTCTCTCTGATCTAATTACTTAGGGGTCCTACGTGGCCAGGCTAATATGCTGGTAAGATCTAGCTAGTCCCACGATGATTGTGGTAGCATGGGAGAATATTTATACCAGCTAGTACAGCATACATGGTCGGATAAACTGCCACATTTAGACTACCCCCTTATCTACGAAGTGATTTGCAGGTGGCAATTCAGAGCAGATGCAGCGGCCCTTAGAGGAGTCCTGCAACAATTTTGCACAGATATTACACGAGTGCAGAATTTCTCAGTATGGGACCAAATGGTTTATTGTGGTAACTTGGGATATTACAGGCGGTGTTGCAAGGAAAGTCGCATAAATGGGAGTTACAGCAAGAGGCTAGAGGAGATAATGGGAAGATAGAGCATTGCAGTAAGGCAACAAGTTAAAAAGGAACTTGTTAGAAAATGGCTTAATAATCACTCCCCTAGTCTATACAATTTAGCATGGATAAAAATCTAGCATGGGTCACTGTAATGACTGTTTTACTTACTTCTTTAAAATCCTTCTAATTCACTATGTAGCTAGACTTATATTTAAAATATAAATTGCATAGCTTCTGTTTTCTTAAGATTTTGGATTTACCATTGAAATTAGGATAAAATCTAAACCAATTCTTCAGTGCGGTCTTCAGATTTCTGTAAGAATTATATCAGTTGTGCCCCTAGGATCTTCTTTTTGTAGTCTGTATATTTGTGACTTTATTTTTCCTCTCTCAGATCTAGCTTAATTCTTTTCATTAATTGCATTAAGTTCTTTTTTACCTTGCAAATTTTGCTTCTTCTCAGGGTCTTACTTACAAAATACTAAGGTAAAATATTAAGACAATCCTAAGTTTGCTAACTTGATAATTATGTTTTCTTTTTTGGTAGACATTAGAAAATTAGCACAAAGTCAAGCATGACTGTGTACTCTGTCTGTAACTTGTACTACCTAAATTATTTCAGAACTTTTCCTTACACAGTGATTCCCAAATAGATCTTGTTTTCAGTGGCCTTTGCATGTTGTTTCTTTTTGTTTGGTAAGGGCTGCTATGCCTATGTAATAAAGAATTGCTATTGTATCTTATAATTTAGTCTACCTGTGCTTGATCAAACCTGGGTAGGCCATGTACAAGGCAAATGCCTGGCCCTGTGTACTATCACTCTGGCCTTTGCTATATACTTTTTAATTTTAGTGACCTTAGCATTTTTTGTCTTTCTCTTCTTCACTTGATCTTTTTTCAGTGTGTAACTATTTGCCTTGTTTTTAACAGAATCTCCTGTGATATTTAATTCTTACAAATAGTTATTTTTATATATAAATGATAGTGTCATCTCCTTATAACGTAATTTTAAGTTAAAAGTTTAAAATATTTCAAATATGGCAATGCACTTGACAGTAACTCTGTACATACTAACAATGGAAGTGTTATAATATACATGAAAAATAAGATACTTTTAGTAATGGGTTTAATACTGTTCTTTTAAGGAAAACATTACCGGGGTATGCATAATGTCAAGGCCATGCTCAATGTAGAAACGCAGTTTATGTTCGATCTGAACTAGAAGAATGCTGTATTCTAATTTTTAACTAGTAGGAGAGTTTAAATGTCAGCACAAACCTATCTTAGGACTTTTTGCTTTTATTTTTCATTTTCTTTTGAATATTGAGAGATATTCACATTTGGAAGGACATATTCTTATTAGTTCTAATGAGTTTTTTTTTGGTAAATGAATTGAATATAAACAACTATTGTATTTGTCTTTTTTTGTTCGAAAGATTTCAAGCTGAAGATCCTAGTCTTATAATTAAAAGGGCTAATCCCATTCAATCCTTGAATCCGTCTTTAGAAATAGAATTCTTAAAACATATACACAAAAAGGGAATATGGTGCCTGTTGAATTTTATATTATGTCAGTTGAACTCTTATACTTCTAAAATACATTTATTTTTTGCTAAAGAAAAAATACTCTTTAGTTTATACATTTAAAATATGGGCATTATAGACCATAGCTGGCTCTGGGAAAGTTAAGGAGAGGGGAGAAGTAACACTTGTATTATGTTAAATCAGAGAGATAATTGCACTAGGCAGTTTTTGTTTGCAGAATGCAGGAAAGGCTGAAGGCTTTTGTACAGTTCAAAGAGCACATTCCATAGATACTGCATTTGTTGGTTGCCTGCAGGGATCATCAGAATTGGGGTGATGGGGAGGTTTGAATCACAAAAGTCCAGGCTGTTGGGCTGTGTATTTGTAAAGAAGAAAAATGGAGCTGCACTTAAAAAAATAGTTGTTTAAAAATTGCCTGATACCATTTAATGTAGCACTTTTACATCATTTTCTGATGTGTAAAATTATCAAATGGTATTCTTACTGAGCCTTGGATGCCTTTGTTTTCTGGTTCAGGTTATATGTTCAAATGTGGAAGTATAGAACTGATGACTACTAAATTGTCAATTAACTTTGTGGAAATAAAAAAAGTATATTTCAAATCATATGTTGTATTATCATTTATACAATTAGCATATTATACAGTTTCAACAAGTTAAATCAAGACTCTTAAGGCGGTCTACTTTAAATGAAAATATGTCAAAGGCCAGCTTTTTCAATGGGCATGTCAAAACTTGCACTGTATTAACACTGCATCTTTTCCCTAAAGAATATACAAGTTATAGTTGTTACTGTTAAGTGTAATAATGTAGCTGAAATTTCTCTGAAAAGTAAATTGTAGGAAAGATAATGAAATTAGTATTACTAGGTTGCTTATAATATCTAATTTATATCATAGTGACATGGTATGTGTTTGATATTATTCTTATTAATTTTTGACAAAGTATCTCAACCTCACCCTCACCCTTTGTTGGTAATATTCCTAGATTAAGAAAATAGTTAAATAATGATTCTCTGTTTTAAGTTTTCATTTATCTTGACCAAGTCATGAGTTCTCAATATGTGTTTTGCTATACCCAGATGTGTATTATCTTACCTGCCTTATTCAGTTTCTAGACTAGTTAGTGTGGTATAAGAGAAATATTAAAATAAGAATCAGATGTTAGGCAGCCTTTCCCATCCATTATTATAAAGACTATCTTATTTTCACTTTTTAATATTTTCTACATTCCAGTTAGAAGTAGTTAAGGCAAACAAAATCATAAAACCCAGCAGAATCCATTTACCATTCTGATTGAGTAGGCCTTGCTATTTGGCCATTTTAATTTTAAAAGAAATATTAAAAATATATTAACACTTTTCGTTTATATGCTGAAGATTTCTATCTCTGAATTTCTTCCTTAACAGAAACATCATGTAACTCTGAATGGACACTTTTTTCTAATTTTAGTAGTGGCATAGTGGGGCCGAAGCAATAGCACAGAGGGTAAGATATTTGCCTTGCAAGCAACCAATCTGTGTGATCCCCAGCATCTCATATGGTCTTCAAGCACTATCAGGAGTAATTCTTGAGTGCAGAGCCAGGAGTAATCCCTGAGCACCACCTAGTATAACCCAAAAAGCTAAAGAAAAAAATAGCGAAATAGTTAATGGAGTTTCCGCAAAAGGACTAGGAGACTCTGGCAGTATGGCTTTAGGAAGACCCCAAAACTTCTGTCCCAGAATTTCAGCTTTACCCTTCATTATTTCCTAAATAAGACCTGCAATTATTTTATTTTTCAATTTTCATCTATAAGATATTGAGAATTATTATAAGCAAAGGAAAGAATAACACATTAAGTCATTATTAGCCATTATCATCTGTCAGAAGCTGGTCTGCTAGAAGTCCAAGATTCCACTACAAAGAAGGAAGTGTTTAGGGTGAGATTTGCTTTTAAGATTTCTATAGATAAGTAGAAATGATATATTTTACAAATGAATCTAGTAATAAATGTGTGTTACATCCCATCTATTAGACTTGGGTTTTTTGCATTGCTCTTGAGGGATTGTTTTTCTCCTTTCTATAAGCCCAATGCATATGTTTAGAACAAGAGATCTTGTTCTTGTATAAACACAAAGGAGACTGGGGCAGGGGCAGGGTCAGGTAATTGTGGCTTAGATTAACTTTGAATTGATTGTTCCTGGACATCCTGTCATATTTTCCAACTGGCATTTCAGTCCCTCGGATTGACTTTAATATTCTCTCTATGGGTCCACTATGAGGGACAGTATGGTACCAGGAAGAGAACCACCTTGGCTATGAAATAGGACTACTCTTAGAATAAGCCCTGCTCTGACCGAAAACTAGAGCATCACAATAGCTTGTCTCAACTAACACAATCCTGAATGCAGAGCCAGGAGTAACTCCTGAACTTCAGGTGTGATCCCAAAATTAAAGGGAAATAAGAATAAAATTTCAAAAAATATGCATATTATATTTAGGGACAAAGACACATGGGGCAGAGCTGCTGCCAGCTCTCCCTGTGCCCAGGTGGTCATGGGGCACCCAGGAGGGTGGGCGGGTTCTGGCCCTGGCCTGCCATTCCAGCAAGCCTCACAAGAGGTCAGGGGAACCCCCACACCATGAGGGCCACCATTTTCAATGTCCGAACTCTGCAGCTCGTCAGAGGTCCACCTGGCAGAGGAACCAATATTTCCACTTTGTACTGGAGCGGATCATCAATGGGTACATGAGATGAGGGGCTGCTACAAGAGTGTTCCACTGCATGGTAGAGCCTGGCAAGTTACCCTGTCGTATTTGATATGCCAAAAAGCCGTAATGATTATAGACCTCTATTCCATGACCTGAAGGAATGGTTTGAGGCTCTTCATGATCCTGGAGCAAGCAGATGTCCTTGGGCCCCACTAGCATGTGACAGGACATATGCAATGTTACTGGTGCCTGCTCCAGCAAATAGATGAACAATGGGAAGACAAGTGATACAAGTGAACACAAGTCTGAATGGCCTGGCAGTGTGAATGACTTTAAAGCAGAGCAGAGCACTTAAGAAATGCCCTGGAGCAGAGCTAGACTGGAGACAGGACCTGGAAGGGGATGCAGATAATCTTTCTGTCATGGAGAGTATAGTTTGGGTCTTAGGATGTGATCTCCGGTGAAAGTTCACCCTATGTATTTAATCTCGGGTGCTGTTGTTATGCCTATCTCCCTTTACTGTGTTTATGTAAGAAAACTAAATACAATGTTGAAATGTCTGTTTGTCAGCTTTGGAGGAAAAGAGCAGTGCTCTGCATTAGCATCTCTTAAGCTTGGGCCACAGGGTTGGGATGACCCTGGGGATTTGTACAGGTAAGAAGAACAGGCTGGTTTTGACCTTTTGCTTATTCCCTGCCCCCAGCCTCAGCAGAGGCTTTTAGTTTCTTGCAGTTTGGGGGGTCTGGGCACATGGTCAGCAGGACATGGTGAGCACACATGGTTGGTGTGACTGTGCTGGCCGTGTGGTGGTGGCGGAGATTGCTGTTAATGTGGGGTGAAATTGGAAGAAGTAAAGATTTGGATTCTCTAAACTGCACTCGTGGCTCTTGTTCATCAGTCTGAGGGGACTTCATCCTTAGTTCCATTTCTAAGGATGAAACCCTGGCCCCAGATGCAAAGTCCAGCTCACTGAGCAATCTCCCCAGTACGAAACTTACCCAACTTAAAAGAAGGCTCAAATGCTGTATATCCACCAACAACCAACACCTGGCCCATAAAATTCAATTATCTACTTTCTCTCAATAGTTAATATTTGCAATTTGGAAGTAAGTGCTTACTATTTTGTTCCTCTAGTGTTTTATGTGTATTTAATATTCTTAAAAACAATTTTGTTAGTCCCTGAGCACGTTGAAGTTAATGCATATCACCAATGACTTACACTTGTGTATGACTTAACACAAATTGTGAAGCCTCTGTCAGCGTGTTCAAATCGGGACCCTTGTTTACTTATATTTGCATCTAATTTTACAATTGAGTACTTGGCATTACTGAGTACTTGACAGATTCTCAGTGACACCTGGGTTCCGGATTCATTTCAGGACCCCAATCTCAGTACTGACAAATACTAGCTATGTAATATTGACCGATATACTTAATTCTCTTATTTGTAAAAAAGGACAAAATAAAATCATAACAAAAGGTCATGACATGACAGTAATTAAACCACACGTTGCAGTATCCATTAACCATCTTAGATCTGAAAACAAAAAAATACAATGCGTGTTCAATAAATACTATGGCTTGTGATCTTTACTTATTATTACAATCAATAAGTGCTCAGTAAGTTTACTCAGAATGAGAGTTTTCCCATAGAACAGAGTCAGCAGAAAAGTTCTCTGACTTCAACTTCTGGGCCTCATATGATAAAAATTATACTTTTTAAAAAATAAATGTATAGTTCAGAGTCATGATCAAAAAGAAACACAATAGTACACACACGTTAGTCAGATTTATAAATTTATATTGACATAATAGACAAAAAAATCCTATTTTCCTTCAGTTCACTTCTGAGTATTCATTTAGTTCACTAGCAGGAGTTCTTAACCATAGTTTCTTTGTTTTTGTTTGTTTGTTTTTCCTAGAGTTCCTGATAGAAATGAAATCCCATGTAGTTAAGTGTCCTTCATAATTCTCCATTATTTTATTATATGTATGTAAAACTATTATTAAGAGAGGCTGTTGATACAGTCCAGGGATTGAGGGATTTTCTTGCTCTCCTCTGACCCTTATTCAAGCCCTGGTACCCTTATTCAGCTGACCCTTATTTGGTCCCTGGCATCCCACTAGGGGTGCCCAAAAAAAAAAAAAAAACAAAAAAAGAAAAACAAACAATTACTCTGATGAGGAATTCATGGCTTCATTGGGTTAATAGACGATTTTATGGTACTTTAAATTTTAAAAATGTCTCTGAGAAAATATTTTACTTTCCACAGAGCACTGTTACGGAGTTCTATCTTGTCACATCTCAATATTAAAGCATTTACTTGTATGTGAAATATAAATTCTAATCTTGGTTTTGAAAATCCTCTTTAGCAGTTGTTTCCTCCCTGGCTTTCCCACTTCATCTAGAAGTTTCATTCTGTCTGTGCACTGAATGCGCCGGTCAGCTGACACAATGGCAGTTCCTATAAGTGTCTCTCATTCAAGATATCTGCACTTAACTGCTCGCCTTGCTGAATCCTTTCCATCTTCTGTGTCTCAGTTGATTCATTTCTGAAATTAATATTTTAACTTCTGTTTGGGGGCCATATCCAGCAGTGGTCAGGGATAGCTCCTACCTCTCTGCCCTAGACTCACTACAGGTGGTGCTTCGGAGACCATATGCAGTGCTGGAGTAATCTTGGGATTGGTGCCTGGGAGGCAAGTAAAACCCTTAACTCCTGTACTCTCTTTCTGATACTAGGCCACTGTTTAAATAGTGTCTTTGAGTTCTTGCGAATCTTCAGGTAGTTTCCAGACTTCTAATCATTTCTCCTTTCCTTAGTTCATTTTATGTGCACAGTTATTTGTAATAAAAGAAATACATCTATTTCATGTCTGTTTTATTACAAACTTGTAAGTTCTACAGGAGCATCAAATCTGTTTCTTTTCCAGATTGGCATTGAATAGAGGCCCTAAGTTTTTGGAGATCAGTAAATATCTATTGAATCTCAGTATATGAATACATTAGAGGCATATGAGTTGTCTGTTATATAGAAAACATGAACTTGTTTGTTTATTCAGAAGCCATCTATTAAGAGATGAAAAATGAGAAGCCAATATTACATTTAAATTCTGAATAGCCCTCAGAGTAATTCATGAGCTACAGCTGAATGCTCTAATCTCTTCACTTGTTCAGAAATGAAATGTAATAGTTCATTATATGACAAGGGGAACCACCCAGAAAATCAGAATTCAAAAAATGTGTTTAATTTCTTTTCATATGTTACACCTTCCATCTGCCGTATCCTAAGCTTATATTCAATTAGCTCTATTTCATGATAACTTTGTCGTGTGATTGATTTCCTCGATCACTATAAACCAAAACCATGTGTGCATCCATTGAAACTGCTTTTCTTTCTTTATAAATTTACTTTTTTTTTTTTACATTTTTAAAATATTTTATTATACCACTGTGATATATACAATTACAAAGATGTTCATGTTTAGGTTTCGGTCATACAGTCTTCCAGCACCCAGCCCTCCATCAGTGCCCATTTCCCACCACCAATGTCCCCAATTCCTCCCCCTCCCTAGCCTGCCTCTATGGCAGGTTTTTTTTCTCCTTTCACTAAATACATATAAATTTACTTTTAAAAAGTGTTTTACTGGGCCTATAGAGCTAATACAACAGGTTCGGAGTTTACAACACCACATGTTACCTTGAGTACAGAAGCAGAAGTAAGCTCAGAGCTTACCCTAGGCATTATTGTGTGTGTGTGTGTGTGTGTGTGTGTGTGTGTGCCCCCTCAAACAAAATAAAATAAAAAACCAGCAAGTTTTATGTTACCATTTAGATAGAAAGTTGTATATCACACTCAATGTATTTAAGTACCTTTTTGTTGTAATTTTTCAGGAATGTTTATTGAGTCAGTTTTATGAACTTCATAATAGAGTTGTTTCAGTTAGAAATAAAGAACTATTGACTTACAATCTGACCTTCTGCTTGCTACTCTGCATCCCAGGTGAAACTTACCTCCTGCTGATGTCACTGGCCATATTCCGGAATGAGAGGTAGAACCTTTCCATGTTGGGTGGGTCTGAGCAGCCTCCACACCAGCCTAAACTATATTTGGGGCTCACATCACAGCTACTTCCTAACCTGTGTGCTGCTCTGCCATCCCAGGTGAGGCTTGCCTCTGGCTCATATCACTGGGTTCATTCTGAATGTAGAGCCCCTCCCTCCTGGGTGAGTCCTAGCAATCTGTTTTTCTATTGGTGTGCACTACCAGTTATTCCTCTCAGGACCGTGAAAACACAAAAGGCCATTTTGGTATACTGTTACTTATTATTATATGCTGGTTCCTTATTACTGAATGCAACTAAATTATATCTGATTTTAGTCTTTAATATTTTTTGTGTTCCATTAAGTTTTCTCTCCCTCTCTTCCTTCCCCTCCTTTCTGTTCATTCCTACAATCTTTTAACATCTGAAGAAAAAAATTGAGATCAGAAAATAGAAGCAACTAAGAAATCACTTGTAAAAAGAGGGCAAAATGCTCTCAGTAAAATGAGTTTTTTAATTTTTTTAAAATTTTTTAAGTATTTTATTATACCACTGTGAGATATACAAATAAAAAAGATATACAATTAAAAAGTTCATATTTGGGTTTTGGTCATACAGTGTTCCAGCACCCGTCCCTCCACCAGTGCCCATCTCCCACCACCAACGTCCCCGGTTCCCTCCCCCTTCCCCAGCCCACCTCCATGGCAGGTTCTTTATTTCTTTCCCGTTCTCTCTCTTTCTCTTTTCCTTCCCTTCCAGACTATGGATTACAGAACATACATTAAAAGGTTGTCATGTGTATCCTTTTTGCCTCTATTTAATGCTCAGTTCTAGGTTGGCATTAGTACCCTCGACAATTGTTAGCACACTGTTCCATTTTCTGTCTTACCTAGCCTCTGACTCCCACACGTTTGTGATAATTTCCACCCTCCTGATATATTTTTCACTTGACCTTGGATATTGGTATCATAATATGTACATATATATTTATGCCATGCAAATAAATGCAGTCATTCTGTATCTGTCTCTCTCCTTCTGGCTAATTTCGCTCAACATAATCTTCTCCATGTCCATCCAAAATGAGTTTCTTTCTGGGATTGACTGAAGGTGCTGTCTGATTTTCTGGAGTAGAGGAGGTAATTTATGAAACGTCTTCATCTCATTAAAAGGCACTTCATGTATCAAAGTTTTGAAATACTATATGCATAGCTTCTTCACTTGTTCTAGTACCAGTCAGAATCTTGCTTTTTTGTTGTTTGTTTAATCAGCGATGACTTATATATTGGTTTACTATATTCATTCCAGATTTTGTTGCTAGTTTTTCTCCTGAGCATCTCTCCTTGTAAGTTTATTTCTTTACTAAACAATCCTTAACTTTCATTTTTATTTGGTTTATGGAGGAGAATAGGATAAATGCATCATTTTCAATGAAGATGTGTGAAATAACTAGTTACGTATGAGGGTAGAGTAAGATGAACTTTTAAATGATTTTTAAAAAAATCATGAACAATAAAACAGGGGCCGGAGCAATAGTCCAGCCGGTAGGGTGTTTGTCTTGCCTGAGCTGACCCAGGTTCTATCCCGACATCCCATATGGTCTCCTGAGCACTTCCAGGTGTAACTCCTGAGTGCATAGCCAGGAATAACCCCTGGACATTGCCAGGTGTGACCCAAAAAGAATGATAATACGTCATATGGCTCATTGAAATTATTGAATTTCAGCCATAGTTGTTAAGTATCAGCTTTCTTACTTCGATGTAAGGATGGAAAAAAGTCTGCCCTTTTCTTTAGAGCAGGACTCCTTCAATTTCACCCAGTGATGACCACCCTTTTCCTCTTTTTCACCCAAATACAAATGAATTAGCATACTGGAAATACCTTAGATTTATAGTGCAGTTGATTTTGAGTTAACACTGGATTGTTTTGTGCTCACCTTCTGCTTTTGCCAGTTTTTATTTGTATTTTCGGTTTAAAAGTGTGAGGTCGCAGAGGCCCATATGTACATAGTTAAGCACAAAGATTTATGTATACGATAATAGGCCACAGATAAAACTTTCCTGTTGAAGATTTTGAACATAAAACCTGATATATTAAATTCTTATTTTAAGTAATAGACTACTATTTTTGTGGGGACACGTTGGGTGGTGTTCCCAACTGGTACTTTGAAGTCACGGGAGCCCCACCAGTGGTTCTCTGCCAGTGAGGTAGTGGCTCAATGCAAGGTGGGGTATGCTCCTTCTTAGACCCTGAAGTATTGGGTTACCCCTTTGACACCTAGCTGGTGTTCAGGGGACCATGTAACACTGGGAATCAAACCTGGGTTGACCATATGCTGATACCATCACCCTATATCCTGGTTCCATTAATAGCATTTTTAGAGAAGTCTTAGGTTTATTGGAGAGAGAGAGAGAGAGAGAAAGAGAGAGAAAGAGAAAAAGAGAGAGTCATATTTGTATACTTTCTTTAACATTATTAAATTTCGTATTGATATCACTTACTTGTCTGGTACATCGTTACAAATGTTAAGTCCAAAATTATATTAGCTAAATTCCAGAGTCCTTATTAGGATTTACTTTAAAACTATTATTTATTTATTGTTGATTGAATCGCATAGAAATAGGAAATAGTTACAAGATGGTTAATGATTGAGTTTCAGTCATCATATTACAACACCCATCTATTCAGCAATGTACATTTCCTACCACTAATGATCCTATGTTCCTAGTTTGCCTCCCCTCAACCCCTGCTGTGGCAGGAACCCCTTTTTCTACTTTCAGCTCTCATTCCTTGTTTAGAGTGATCCTTTCCAATTATTTTATTCATACCAATCTCTTCTCTGTCATAACTAGTGTTGTATAGTTCTCTGGATTTTGACAAATTCACAGTTATGTACTCCCATAATAGCATGCATACAGAATAATTTCACAGAAATAAAGCTGTACTGTGATTTACCTACATATTCTTCTCCCTATCTGCCCTTGAAACTTATGTACTGTTTTTGTGTAGCCTTTATATTTAGTTGAAGCCTTTTGACATAACTCTTCTTCACATTTTGATATCTCATTTTTAATTTTTGGATAATATTTCCTTGTATATGTATATGTTCATTAAAAATTTGAAGGAGATAATATGTTGTTTCTAAGTTTTGACAATTGTAAATAAAACTGTTATTAACATTTTTGTCCAGGTTTTTGTGTGCACATAAATTTTCAGCCTGTTTGGGTATGCACATTGGACAAAATTCTAGATATAAGAGCAAAACTATTTAGCAAAAATATGTCAAACTCTTCCAAAGTAGTTCTGAGTTAGCTTTTTTGTGTACTTTATAAAATTCAGATAGTTTAAGAGTAGTGTGTAGCACTTAGTTTATGCTACTAAAACTTAATTGTAAGCTATTTATGATTTTATTACTGTTGCTTTTCTATTTAATGTGAAATTGACCTTGAAATTGCTAGGATAGAGATTCTAATTAAATAAAAGTGCTGTAAGTCCCAAAATATAGCTCAAGTGGTAAAGCATAGTATGTAGGAGGCCCTGTGATCCCTGGCAACACAAGGTCCCTGAGCATCACTTGAAGTGTTCCCTATTAATAAAGTAATCAAAGGGGTTGGAGAGTTAGCACAGGGGTTAAGAACTTACCTTGTATGTGGCCGACATAGGTTCAGTTACTGGCATCTCCTATGGTCAAGCTCAGGAGTGATGGCTGAGCACAGAACGAGAAGTTTTCCTTGACCACTGTTAGGTGTGGCTCCAAATGAAATCCAGAAACAATAAAACACAGCAGTCTACTTTAATTCTTACATTGTGAATGGATTGTAAGCATCTTACGGATATAGGCATATGTAAACGTGGAATTGTATGAACTGTGTTAAAACAGTGATTTATTTGCCTTATGCTTCATTTATTTAACATTCACTGAACACCTGTAGTCCCTGATCTTAAAAAAGTTTAGTTAAGTATAAACATGTTTCTACCAAAGGATTCTGCTATAAGAAACTGCAGGGACTTTAGTATCCCTTTCCCCTGTGTTGAAAGCTTTTATTATAAAAAAATATGTCATGACAACTGAAAATGCCGTCATTGACAGTTTTGAAACTATCAATGATGCTGTTGTTGAAGTAAGTGGGTGTTTATTTATAGATGAGTCTGAATTCAGTGGTTTCAGAAATCACTATCAGTAGCAGATTATAGTAACAACATTTAGTGAGCTAAGGATATCACAGATGAGATGAGTATTATTCCAGAATTTAAAATAGAAACTTAAGAAATGTGGGACAGGACTGGTCAGTCACTTGTACAATATAACAAATCCTCCATTGGCCATGCATTTTTCCTGAAATTATGCTGTGTGCTTGTGCATTAGAAATTTTTAAATCTGTGCATAAAGACTGATTTTCATTTTTTATCAGCAGCACTACCAAGCAAATAAGATTGAAAGCCCATTAATTTTTTTTACTATATTGTGTTTCAAAATAAATTTGCAACTACTCTTCGTTCCTTTTCTCTTTCTTCCTTACTTGAATTATTTGTCTCTTTTCTTGCACTTGCTATTCCTTTGTCATCACTGCATGCTTCTTTACTGGCTTCTTAAATCCTGCTACATTGCGTTTTTGCCTTTTCTTCTTTAATCTTTTCTCTTCTGTTTAAATTTTAAATCCTTTTCCCTTTATCTTTCTTTCTGTTTTCTTAGCTGTTCTCCCTTCCTTTTGATTTTCTCTTAAGTGTTACTTCTTCTTAACAATGTTATTTCATTGATTTTTTTTCCTTTTGTTTTATCTTTAATTTTACATTTTCTTTTATGTAAGGGAAACCTGTTTGCCTGTCTATACTCAATTATCAATGAATAAATATCGTACTAAATCCTCCATGCTTCATGGAGAAAACAAGTGTTTAATTAAAGTTATTGTATGAACCATGAAAGATTTATATTATATATTTTCCTTTTTTTCTTTGTATAAGTAGTTTTTAGTCTTCAAATAAAGCTCAAATAATTGATAGACTGGTTTATATATAGTTATTTTTAAAAATGCTAATTTAACTTTATTCAGATTATTCTTGAGACATAAATGTTTATTTGCAGTAATACCACAAATAGTTTGACCTTCTGAGAAATCTTTGGGATTAACTGGAGTGTATTTTTTAATGATAATGTATACAGGTAACATTCATTATTAAAAAAAACAGAAATTGGATATTTGTTACAAAAATCCAAACAAATTGGATATTTGTTACAAATCTAAAATCATATTTTATAGTATCATGAAGCAGACACATATTTGATCCTGGTTGCCTTGATAGTTCTGAGTAAAAGAATTGCAGAGAATTTGCACACAAAAAAACTTTTTTAGGAAGTGAAACATCTTCCCCCCCAAAACAATTATATTTCTATTCTTTCTTTCTCTTTACATCTTTATTTTAAGAAATCTTAATTTTGTTCCTTTGTCATAGATTACTGTACTATCATGTACAGCCAATAGAGTTATGGATTTGTAAGTGTCAATACCAGCCTCCAATTTATTAAAACAATTAGAATACATTTTTCTATGCCCAAATTTATTACACATTAATACATAAATGCTACACCACAAAATTCTAAACTTTTTCTAATAATCCTTGTTATCTTTAAATGTTCCTTAATATTAAAAAAAATACTTTGAAGAGACTAGGATTTGGCTTGGTGATAGAGTGCATATGTCTGAAGTGGTGGTTTCTATCCCTGGAACCATCCAAAGCAAAAAAAAATGCAGAAAGGTAAATATATAGAAATGAAGACAAGTATTTTTTTTCCTTTTTGGGTCACACCTGGCAATGTTCAGGGGTTACTCCTGGCTCTGAACTCAGTAATTACTCTTGGTGGAATGCCAGGGATTGAACCAGGTCTGCCAGTGTCGGAGCTGATCTAAGCACAATGGTGCTGTGGGCCCCTAGAACAATATTATGTTATGCTCTGAAGGTGAGTAGTGCCAGAGATTGAAGTTAGGGTCTTGCCACATGCAAGGTAGTCGTATCAGATTGTAGAGTTACCTTTCCATCTTAACCACTGATCATTTTTAATGACTACATACATAGTATTGTCTTTTCTGGAATGTTGGTAATTTGGAATCATACAGTACGCATGCTTTTCAGATTTTTTTTTCCACTTTGATATTAAAGACTTAAAGTTTCTTTTTTTTAATTTTTAATTAATATTTTATTTTACCACTGTGAGATATACAATTAAAAGATGTTCATGTTTGGGAGTTTCTGTCACACAGTGTTTCAGCACCCATCCCTCCACCAATGCCCATTTCCCACCACCAATGTCCCCAATTCCCTCCCCCTCCCTAGCCTGCCTCTATGGCAGATTTTTTTAATTTTTTATTTTTACAATTACAAAGATATACAATTAAAAAGTTCATATATGGGTTTTGTTCATACAGTGTTCCAGCACCCACCCCGCCACCAGTGCCCATCTCCCACCACCAACGTCCCCGGTTCCCTCCCCTCCCCCAGCCCTCCTCCATGGTAGGTTCTTTATTTCTTTCCCTTTCTCTCTTTTCCTTCCCCTCAGACTATGGATTACAGAACATACATTAAAGGGTTGTCATGTGTATCTTTTTGCCTCTATTTATTGCTCAGTTCTAGGTTGGCATTAGTACCCTCGACAATTGTTAGCACACTGTTCCATTTTCTGTCTTATCTAGCCTCTGACTCCCACGTTTGTGATAATTTCCACCTTTGACAAGAGATTAGTGAAACCAAGAGCTGTTTTTTTGAAAAAAACAAAACAAGATTGACAAACCATTGGCAAGACTTGTAAGGACAGGGAAAGAGAGAACCCAAATAAACAGAATCAGAAATAAAAATGGTGACATCACAACAGAAACCATAGAAACCTAAAAGATCATCAGAGATTACTATGAGAGCCTGTATGCTTTGAAACATGAGAATCTAAAAGATATGGATAAATTCCTGAAGTCCTATAACCTCCCACGGCTGAAACAAGAAGACCTCCAATACCTGAGTAAGCCTATCACCATTGAGGATATAGAAACAGTAATTAAAAAGTCTGCCCAAACACAAAGCCCAGGTCCAGATAGATTCACTAGTGAACTCTACCAAACCTTTAAGGAGGACCTACTGCCAGTTCTTTTCAAGCTCTTCCAGGAAATAGAAGAAACAGAAACACTCCCAAACAGCTTCTACGAGGCACATATTACCCTGATACCCAAAGCAGGGAGAGACAACACAAAGAAAGAAAACTACAGACAAATATCCCTGATGAACACGGATGCTAAGATCTTCAACAAAATACTAGCAAACAGAATCCAAAGACTCATCAAGAAGATTATACATCATGACCAAGTAGGATTTATCCCGGGAATGCAAGGATGGTTCAACGTTCGCAAGTCAATCAACATAATACATCATATCAATAAAAGAAAAAAATAAAAACCATATGATCCTATCAATAGACGCAGAGAAAGCATTTGACAAGATCCAGCACCCGTTCATGATTAAAACCCTCCAGAAAATGGGAATTGAAGGGACTTTCCTCAAGATAGTTATAGCCATTTACTGAAAGCCCACAGCGAGCATTATTCTAAATGGGGAAAAGTTGAAAGCCTTCCCCCTGAGATCAGGGACAAGACAAGGTTGCCCACTCTCGCCACTTTTATTCAATATAGTACTGGAAGTACTTGCCATAGCAATCAGAGAAGAAAAGGACATCAAGGGCATCCAGATAGGCAAGGAAGAAGTCAAGCTATCATTATTTGCAGATGACATGATATTATACCTAGAGAACCCTAAACTCTCTACCAAAAAACTCCTAGAAACAATAGGCGCATATAGTAGAGTGGCAGGATACAAGATCAACACCCAAAAAGTCAGTGGCTTTCCTATATACAAATAACGAAAGAGAAGAAAGGGATTTTTAAGGAAAGCGATTCCATTCACAATTGTGCCACAGGAAATAAATACCTAGGAATCAACTTACCCAAGTGTGTAAAGGACCTGTACAAAGAAAACTACAAGACACTGCTCCAAGAGATAAAAGAGTATACAAGGAAATGGAAACATATTCCCTGCTCATGGATGGGGAGAATCAACATTGTCAAAATAGTAATACTCCTAGAGCTCTGTACAGATTCAATGCAGTCCTTGTAAGGATACCCATGACATTCTTCAAAGAAATTGACCAAACGGCTCCTGAAATTTGTATGGAAGAGTAAACCCCCAAGGATAGCTAAAGCTATCCTCGGGAAAAAGAAGATCGGAGGCATCACCTTTCCCAACTTCAAACTGTACTATAAGGCAGTAGTAATTAAAACAGCATGATATTGGAATAAAAACAGACCTGTGGACCTATGGAATAGAATTGAGTATCCTGATACCCACCCTCAAAGACATGATTATTTAATCTTTGATAAAGGTGCAACGAGTCTAAAATGGAGTAAGGGAAAGCCTCTTCAACTAGTGGTTTTTGGGGAAAGTGGGCAGTGACATGTAAAAAAATGAATTTGGACCTGTGTCTAACACCATGCACAAAAATCAGATCAAAATGGATTAAAGATCTCAATATCAGACTTGAATCCATAAGGTACATTGAAGAAAATATAGGAAAAACCCTCCACAACATTGAAGCTAAAGGCATCTTCAAAGGTGAAACGTCACTAACAAAGCAACTAGAAGAAAAGATAAACATATGGGACTACATGAAACTAAAAAGCTTCTGCACCTCAAAAGAAGCAGTGACTAAGGTTACAAAAGCAGTCCACAGAATGGGAAAAGAATATTCATCCAATACCCATCTGATAAGGGTTAATATCCAGGATATATCAGGCACTGGTAGAACTTTTACAAGAAGAAAACAAACAACCCCATCAAAAATGAGAGAGAAGAAATGAACAGATACTTCAGCAAGGAAGAAATTCGACTGGCCAAAAAACATATGAAAAAATGCTCATCATCACTAATCATCAGAGAGATGCAAATTAAAACATCAATGAGATACCACTTTACACCACAGAGACTGGCACATATTCAAAAGAGCAAGAACAAGTGCTGGCATGGATGTGGGGAAAAGAAGACTTAAAGTTTCTTTATGGTTTTTTTTTTTTTTACACCTTGATAGATCATTTTTTTTTTCAGCACTAAATGACACCTATTATTTTGACATTTCAGTTTATTTTCATCTGAAATTGCAAAACTTATATTTTATTCTACCTTTATCGTTTACTAGTTTTGAGATATGTTACTTCATCATTTGACAGCAAAAGTTTTTTTCCTGTAACAGAATTGCAATTTCAGATATTTAATTTAACTTTGCAGTGGCGTAGGAGACTGGTTTCGGTAGATATAGGCAGAACATTTGAATCATGACTCTGATGAAAGTTCAGGTTTTTGAAACTATAATTTCATATGTTATTATAGTAATATGATTATAGTTAATGTGGGGGAGCCGTTGGGCTCCCCCCAATAGTATCAGGACAGAAGTGCTCTTCTACTCCAGGCCGCCGGGTGATTGGATGAAAACTCATGAGTTCGGCGCAGTTCCAAAAAAGGCTTTTAATAGTACGAAAGTTCTACCACTGCAATTTAATATAATGGAAGAAGTCTAGCTCTGGTCAGAACTTAGACCATAGAAAAGTGCCCAAGTCTTCTACCAAAGAGAGGATCCCTCCTGAGAGGAGTCCTACCCAAAAGAGGGGGAAAGGAAAAAAAGGGGGGTGAGTGCCTCAAGTCAGTCCCCTTATATACACCAAAGTAATCTTATCAGTTGACAGGGAGTGTCCTGTCAACAAAGAAACCCTAAACAGAGTGTAGAAGGTTTGTGCCACACCCTATTACAGGTATAAACAAAGGAGTATGCCAAGGACTAATCTCTTCTGAGTTTATCTTTTTATGTTAAACACTGGAGAGGGGGCTGGTATAAAGTAATACATCTTAATTTCATGGACTTCATGTAACCTAGATGGTACCCACAAGGTCTTACTTATTTCTTATCTACACCAGGGTGATTCTGAGTATCTTTTTCTCCATATACTGAAAGGGTCACACTCCCTGTGTGAGGGCAAACTAGTATGATCCTTCCTATAATCTTAATAGTCTCAACATAGCCAGGGTGGCAGTCTCCTGGTAAATTCTAACTGTCCACGCTGGTTGCAGTGGGTATAAAGAGGAGCTGTGCCTAATCTAGGTAACATAGAAGTCTTAATAGATGTATAATAATCACTGTCTTCCCATTGTTCATCGATTTGCTCAAGTGGACACTAGTAACATCTCCATTAGTCCTGTCACAAGCAAGTGTAACCCAAGGGCATCTGCTTGCTTCAGGGACAGGAGGAGCCCGAAAACCATTCTTCAGGTTATGGAACTGAGGTACATAATTTTTTACTAGTTTTTGGCATAAGAAGTTAATAAAACAGGGGTAGCTTGCCAGGCTTGCAGTGTAGGTGGTATAGTCTCAGTAGAAGGCTCTCAACTCTAGCATTTACTGATGAAACTTAAAGGGGGAAGATCAGATTTTCTTCCCCCATAATAATAATAATTATTATTATTATGTATAATAAGTCAGAAGTTATTCAGAGTCAAGGTGACTTCTGTAACTGCCACACCTTCTATCAGTGTTTACATAGAAGAGATCTCATTAGAATGAACCTTGGCTTAAGAACATGTAAGTAGATTAAGCTGTGAATGGGTAAAACTGCAAAGCTCCCAAAGTATCTAAACCTATCATTCAACAAGGTACCTAACTAGATGTTGTGAGGGTTAGATGAGAAAATGTAAATCAAAGTATCAAGTCAATGTTTGCTATATAATAAAAAGCATAATACATTTTATCTAGATGTTTCACCACCTAGTGGATGTTCAAAATCTCTTACCAATACTTTACTCCATTTTCTTGATTAGCTGTTTCATTTAAAAGAAATCTGTTACTAATATAAATGTTTAGCAACTACAAATGGTTCATCTATTTTTATCTTTAATTTACCCATTATTTTATGAATTAAGGTACTGATCGACATAGTTGTTCCTAATAGAGTTATTTCAGGCATAGAGTGTTTCAGCACCAATCCAATCACAAATATCCTCTTTCCCTCACCAATGTACCTAATTTTCTTGTCACAACCCAACATGCCTCCTTGTTAGGCATATAACATTTATTTCATATTGCTTGCTCCAACAAAACTTAAAGAAATAGCAATGGAATTCCCTTAAAATAAATCAACAAAATTTGTAGTGATTGATTGCTTTATGATTTTAACCTATATATAAAAAGAAATTTAAATAATTTAGAGCAATATAGCAATCCTCTTCTTCATATTTATGTAAGTATTAAGTTTTTAATTCTGGCATCAGAAATATTTTGCATGAAATTTCATTTTTTACTTGGATCTTACTGCTGTAATCATCCTATGTTGCCTATAATAAACGAAACTTTTTTGGGGGAGGCCAGAATGATAGAACAGTGGTTAGGGTGTTTGCCTTGTATGTTTCCGGCCTAGGTTTGATTCCTCAGCATCCCATACATATGATCCCCCAAGCACTGCCAGGAGTAATTCCTGATTGCAGAGCCAGGAATAATCCCTGGACGTGACTCAAAAGAAACTTTTTTTTTTGCCACCTTGGCAGGCATATAACAAATTTGTTTCTTATTACTTGGTCCTAAAGAACTTAAAGAGTGACAAATAGAATGGTCAGAAAAATAAATTGCTAAAAGTCTGTTTGCAATAATTAATTGCTATATGTTTTAAACCTTTTCAGTCTAGTAGAAGACAACCTCATGCCCCATTAGCGAATGCCATTCTGAATACCATATGATGGGAAGTTTGTCCTATTCTGTAAAGTACTTCATTTAATGCTTCATGTAAAACAACTTTGAAGGCTATGAATCTTACTTTTGCTTTTGCCTGTCCCTGAAGCTCTGTATAGTTCCTTCAGATAGGAATAATAATTGAGCTGAACAAGTATTCTTGATGAGGTGTTCATTTCGTTGAGTTTCTGTACTATATCCTTCCATATTCTTCTGGCTCCTAAAGTCTGATTTGATATATCAGTTGTGGATCTAAGGGCTTTCCTTTGTATGTAAGTTACTTTTTTTGATCTTGCTGCTTTCAATATTCAGTCTCTATCTTTGGAGTTTGTCATTTTAAGTATAATGTGTTTCGAATTTTCATAATTAGGCCTATGTTCACTGCGTCCTTCAGGCCTCTTGGGTATGGATGACTAATCCTCTATGTGTGAAGGTCTTATGGATGATTTCTTTAACTATTGCTTCTTCATCATATATGCCTCCCTCTTCTTCAAGGACTCCAGTGATTCTTAGATTGTTCCCTTTGAATGTATCCCATCTTTCTGTGGTGTGGTGTTCATTTCTTTTGAGACTATTTACCACCTTTTGCTGTTTCCTAGTGGTATTCACCATCTTGTACCTTCTTGATCTTTTGTTCAGCTGCTGTTACTCTTCTCTTCAGAACTTTTATTGACTTTCAGATATCACCTACCATGTTCTTCATTTCTGTATTTCTGACTACGATAGGTTTTTGTTCTTTTTGACTCATATTTTCGTATACTCTGCTGACTACTTTGCTATCTTTTCTTTCAACCCATTGAACATCTTCATCGTAGTGTCACTAAAGTCACTATGTGAGGTTTAGTGGTATTTTTCATATCTTTAGTGATGTTTTCTATTCATTGACCTTGGGAGGCTTCTACATATATTTTCCCATTGGTTTTCTAGTGTTTATTTCTGTGCTGGGGGCAAGTCTTTGTAGTTAACCCCCTGGAAGATGCTGTGGGATTAAGCTAGAGGCTACTGTCTTCTCTTCCCTTCCTCACAGAATTCCAGAGAGAATAAATGTGAGCAGCATGCGATTTGTTCATTAAATCTATCGCTTAAGGAGGTGTGATATGGGCCCTTATCATGTGGAGGCTGCTGAGACCCACTGAGTAGAGAAAGACTTTGCCTCCCTTTCTGGAATAAGCCCAGTGATGTCAGCAGAGACAAGCTTTACCTAGGATGGTGGAGTAGCAAGCACAAGCCAGACAGAACCTGAGGTATGGGCCCTTGATATAATGCAGGATGGAGTTCTGCCTCCCTCCCGCCTTCCAATATCCATTATTAATTTTTTTGTTGTAGTAGTAGTAGTTGTTGCTTTGGCGCCACACATGATGGTGCTTAGGGCCATTTCCTGCTTCTGTACTCAGTCATCAGTACTGGTGGGCTTGGGGAAATCATATCAGGTATAGGGAATCAAATCCAGCTTGGCCACATGCAAGCAATATCTTTACCTGCTTTACTATTGCTCCAGCCCCAGCCATTTTTAATTCATTATGTTCAACAAAATGTCATCCCTTAAGATTTTTTGAAGAGAGCAGAGCTTGGACCACTCCTGGTGGTACTCGAAATTACTCCTGACTGTACTCAGATATTACTTGTGGTGGTGCTCTGTGGACTATTTGCAAGTGGAGGGAACTAAACTGCTGTTGAATGCATGCCAGGCACTTGTTCCCTGTACCATGTTTCTGAGCCTCCTCAGCCTTAATCGTTTCATTAAAATTTGAGTTGTGGTGCTAACTGGGGTCAACCATTTTGTTTTCTGCTTAGGCCTACACATTCCTAGTGTGCCTGGGAACTACTTCCAACCAAGGAATTACACACAGGAAGCTAATTGTTGTAGGCACTGTTTTGGCACATGTGGCAGCATAACCTCTCTCTAGGTCAGGTGTTTCTAAGCTACTCAACTATTCATCTGGGCTGCAAGATTGATTTTCTTGTTTGGGGGTCACACCCGGCAATGCTCAGGGGTTACTCTTGATTCTGCACTCAGGAATTACTCCTGGTGATGCTTGGGGGACCACATGGGATGCCAGAGATGGAGCCTGGATCGACCGCTGCAAGGCAAACCGCTGTGCTATCGCGCTGGCTATACCCGCTGTGCTATTGCCCCGAGTTGGTTTTTTTTTTGGTTGGTGAGGAAATATTCCTTGTATTGATCAAATATTCTCTATTAATAGTAGTTGATGATCTACGGGAAGATAGTGATACAGTGATATACATTTGGATTGCTTCCCATTTTGACTTATATTTAATAATGCTATAAATATTAAAGTGAGGAATGTGTGTACAAGTATTTATATGGAAATCTCATTCTTTTTGGTACTTTTCTATAAATATATATGCAATTTTCTATATTAAGTATATAGTTTATCCATTGTGAAACTATTATGGAAGAAGTAGACTTAACACTGCTTTCACAGTGGTCCTTGTTTTTACTGTGGTGTATTTTAGTACCCCACTTAAAATATATGAGGATCCCACTATTTCACATCTTTCCTAATTAATGATATATTTTAATTTCTTAAAAGGTGTCCTAGTGGGATACCACTAAGTTAGCCTAGTGGGAAAATAATATTATCTCACTGGTTTTAATGTGAATTTCCACAATGAAAACTAAGTGTTCACATTAGTATTTTTCTTTTGATGGAGTCTGTGTCCAGTTTTGTCCCCACATATTGAATATTTGAAATTTTTCTCTGAACGCTGATATGCATAATATTTTCAGATAAATCCATCCCCAATTTTTCTCCTAGTTAGTGCAATTTTCTTTTTTTTTAAATTTTTTATTTTTACAATTACAAAGATATACAATTAAAAGTTCATATTTGGGTTTTGGTTATACAGTGTTCCAGCACCCATCCCGCCACCGGTGCCCATCTCCCACCACCAACGTCCCCGGTTCCCTTCCCCACTCCCCAGCCCTGCTCCATGGCAGGTTCTTTATTTCTTTCCGTTTCTCTCTCTTTCTCTTTTCCTTCCCCTCCAGACTATGGATTACAGAACATACATTAAAGGGTTGTCATGTGTATCTTTTGCCTCTATTTAATGCTCAGTTCTAGGTTGGCATTAGTACCCTCGACAATTGTTAGCACACTGTTCCATTTTCTGTCTTACCTAGCCTCTGACTCTCCCACGTTTGTGATAATTTCCACCTTTGACAAGACCTCCTGATATATGTTTCATTTGACCTTGGATATTGGTATCTTAATATGTACATATATATTTATGTTATGCAGATAAATGCAGTCATTCTGTGTCTGTCTCTCTCCTTCTGGCTAATTTCGCTCAACATAATCTTCTCCATGTCCATCCATTTGTAGGCAAATTTTATAACTTCATTTTTCCTAACAGCTGCATAGTATTCCATTGTGTAGATGTACCAAAGCTTCTTTATCCAGTCATCGATTTTTTGGGCACTCTGGTTGTTTCCAGATTCTGGCTATTGTGAATAATGCTGCTATGAACATAAAAGTAGGGATGGTGTTTCTGCTGCGTATTTTTGGTTTCCCAGAGTAGATTCCCAGGAGTGGTATGGCTGGGTCAAATTGGAGTTCAATTTCTAGTCTTTGGAGGAATGTCCATATTGTTTTCCAGAAAGGCTGTACCAGCCGGCATTCCCACCAACAATGGATGAGTGTCCCCTTTTGAGTAATCAGTACAATTTATTAGGTTTTATTTATTTCTTCATGGGCTATATTTTGTTGTTACTATCTAAGAACAGAATTTGTTGCCCTTAAGGATTTAAAGTTTGTCTTTTTTTTTTTTTTTTCTTTCTTTGATGACTGCTTAATAGGCCCTGGGGCCCTTTATGTTTCTCAACCAGCCAGTGCTGCAGTTGCATAGCTGGGCTCAAGGGGTGGTGCTGCTCAGGCCTCTGGTTCTGGGAGTTACCCAGACCATTCCTGCAGTGCTCAGGGGCCTCCAGGGCTGTACCTAGAGATGCTCAGGGGACCACATGATGTCTGGGATAGAACTGCATATGCCTCATGCAAAAGTATAATTCTTGACCATCTACTCTGCTCTCTCTCTGATCACAGATACAAAGTTCTGTTTCTCATATTTAGTTCTGTTTTGGTCTATAAGTTTGGCATATGGTACGAACAGGTAGTTGTTTTAAAGATTATTATTTACCTTTATTACCATGATCTTTCCATAAATGCTCTTTAAGTCTATTATCAGCCTGTTTTATGGCATTTAAGGCTATATCAGGGCTTATCTAACAGAGTAATTGGAATAGGTTAGCCTTTCCTGCTATAGCAACATTTTCATGGATGTATTAACAAAAATCAGTTGGCTATTCATATTAAATGAATCTTTCTGAAAATTTTGTCTGTTCCAAACATCTTTAAGTTTGCCTTCATATTAGTACCACTCTTTACATTACTGCAGTTTTAAGTAACTTTTTTGAAGCCAGATTGTATAACTACCCTAAGTTTTTACTTCTTTACAAATACAAAGCAAAACAAAACTGTTTTAGATGGTTTCAGTTCTTTGAATCAGCTTCCTGGTATCAACAACAGCAGAAAACCTGTAGAGATTTTAGTAAGGAGTGCTTAAAAATATAGTAATTTGAGGAGAATTGCTCAAATGGGTTCTTTGTAAGTGCAAAGGACTTCGGAACTTTCAAGCTTTTCTTCAAGAAAAATTCAAGGAACTCTTGAGTGCTGTCTTGTAGTTCACTTATTTTGTTTTTGTGGGAAATGTTACTATCAAAAGAAATAGGAGAGGAATTAGATAGGAATATAGCTAGGTAGGTGTTTCACTTACTTTTCTAAGTGAGTCCATTGCACTTCCTAACTCACAAGGTGTGGCCCACACAATTAGCAATAACAAAACAAGCAACAAACAGGCCACACTGCCAGACTTAGTATTGCCAGGAGAGATCTCAGGACCCAAATGCTGCAATGGAGGGTACGTAAAAGGTTGTTTTGTTTCGTTGGTTTGATTTTTGGTTATACCTGCTATACTCAGAGCTCTCTCTTCACAATGTGTGGGGTGATAAACACTTACAATAGTGGTAGTATTAATAAAAATAATAGAAATGCAACAAAAAGTTTATCCTGTGATTTAGCACTCCTTCCTTCCTCCCTTCCTCCCTTCCTCTCCCCCTCTCGTCCGTCCTTCCTTCCTTCCTTCCTTCCTTCCTTCCTTCCTTCCTTCCTTCCTTCCTTCCTTCCTTCCTTCCTTCCTTCCTTCCTTCCTTCCTTCCTTCCTTCCTTCCTTCCTTCCTTCCTTCCTTCCTTCCTTCCTTCCTTCCTTCCTTCCTTCCTTCCTTCCTCCTTCCTTCCTTCCTTTTTTTTATTTCTGCCAATTAAAGCCACAGTTGATATTTTATTCCATATTGGCAGAAAAATAGCTAACGATTGTATAAAAAGAGGAGAATAAAATAGATTTTTATTGACTGCTACCACTGATTCAGCAGCTCTTTCATATGTAAATAAAGAATTGTGACATAGCTGTTTTTACAGACCTCACTTACAGATGGTAAAACTGAGGCATAATGGTTTCAAATCATGCCTCAAAGTTCTTGCCTAGTAAACTAGCATTGAAATCTTTATGTTCTAAATTCTGCATTAGTATGCAGACCGAGAAGGAAGTCTGGCATTAACAGTTTTACTTTTAAATGTGTTCTGGGATGTTGAGACTTTATTTTTTTCTTCTGTTTGCCTTTCCTTATTTGTTTCTTTATATGCTGTTACATTCTAGAATGGTTTTAAAACCATTCAGAGTATAAAAATACAGAAAGATGGTATAAATTAAAACTAGGATTCAAATAAGAGAAAAAAACAAGGGTGGGGAAAGTTCTTTTCCCAGAAAAACAACAACAACAACATCCTGTAAGTAAATACTGCCGGGAGACTGGAAAAAATTTGAGCAGGGAAAGGCTCTGGAAGTAAATGAGGGCTTATTTGGTGCCAGCTTCAGAATTTGCTCCAGTTGTAATTTGTGTGAAAAAGTGAAGTCTGTTTGCTTTTGCTTTTTTTACATGCCAAAAACAGTGCTTTGTACATAGTATATCCTTTTAAGTGATCGCTAGTTTGATTTACTAACGAACTATATTTTCATCATTCCAGCATTATGAAGCAGAGTAGAAAATATTTTCTTGAAAAATAAATATTCAAAATCTTTAGATTCCCTGTTGATTGTATTTGTTGTAAAAATTATCCGTTTTTTGTTGATTTATAAATTTGATTGCATTAGATGTAAAAATTATCCCTTTTGTTGATTATTTGATTTATTTATATAGGTTTTTTTTTTGAGTCACAGCTGACAGTGCTTAGGATATTCTCCTGACTCTGTACTCAGGGGTCACTCTTCTAGGGGTTCAGAGAACCATATGGGTTGCTGGGGATCAAACCTGGGTTTGCCAAATGCAAGTCAAGCTCCCTACAATTGTACTACAACCCTGGGCCCAGTAGACTATTTTAGCATTTATTCATATCATTATACATCAGTACTTCATTTTTATTGCAAAACTATTTCATTGTATGAATGTATATAGAATATATAAGGATACGTATATACATATATATATTACTTTATATTCATCTATACATTATCAACTTATCCTCTGCATTACCTCTTTTACCCTAGAAATATTATTTTGATAGTGTTTCTAAGTTAGCATATTTATGTAACTAGAGCTAGAAATCGCCTCAACTTGCAGTGCCTCATACTCACAGAATTATTGATACTTCTCTAATTGAATCTGGCCTATATTTTTGCATATTGGGAGTAGTGGTTTGGGGGCACACTCAGCAGTGCTCTCGCATACTCCTTATTCTGTGCTGAGTTACCCTGGGTGGTTTATGAAGGATCTTCTGTGGTGCTGAAGATGGGACCTGCAGAGTAAATAACACACCCTCTCTGCCCCAGTTTTGTGCATTTGAACATTGCGTCTGATCATTTCTCTGCATTTAAGCTCTTATATTTACTGTGTTTTTAAAGACAATCTACATTGTAGAGTTTATAATTCACAAATACAAGTACAGTGAAAAAATAAAAAAAAAACTAAAAGGTTATGAGTGCTCAAATCTCACATCAGTTACCTGTGCCATTGATATTGTATAAATTCCTATTTTACTTAATTTGAAAGCTTATGTAATTAATTTCTTCCCATGTATTAATTTTTGCCTTTTGGTGTCTAAAACAGAAAAGAGAAGACTGGGTAAAGATTTATAAGAAACTGATCATTTTCATTTAGGTATAATTTTAAAATCTCAGGTATTTTATCTGAGATTTTCCTCATACCACTCAGAAATATTTTTAGTATCTAAATCATAGAATATGTTGATTGAGGCTTCACTTAACTGTTACTATTAAAAATAGCCAGAAATACATATGAGTATGTTTTGCATTTTGAAATTTGAATTTAATGTAAAAATAAAAAGATTGACCTTAGAGAATGTCAATCGAAGAAGGCATATGTATGTCTCTATCACTGTATCACTGTATTCCCGTTCATCATCAATTTGCTCGAGCAGGCCCCAATAACATCTGCATATGTCCTGTCTCATGCTAGTAGAGCCCAAGGGCATCTGCTTGCTCCAGGAACATAAAGAGCCTCAATCCATTCCGTAATGAGGTCTATAATTGTTACTGGTACTTGGCATATCAAATACAACACGAGTAGCTTGCCAGGTTCTGCCGTGCAGGTAGCATACCTTTGTAGTCATCTCTAAGTCCAGCATTTATTGATGAACCACGCTGCCACGCGGCTGCGCGAGCCAGGCTGGTCTGCTGGGTGGAGTTCTGACAAGAGGTAACTCCGGATGTGGAAAATGGAGGCCCCATCGCTTCTCGGCCTTTTGGCTAAGATCAAGTGAAAATGGAGGCCCTCATGGAGTGGTGGGGGGGGGGGTCGTCTGGCTTGTTGCAAGGCTCTGCTGGGGTGGTGGGCCAGGGCTAGAACCCGCCATCCTTCCTGGGTGCCTCGTGAGCGGCTGGGCACAGGGAGAACCAGTAGCAGCTCTGCTCCAAGTCTGTGAGTCTCTGGATCAGCTTACCTGAGCCGGATTTAAAAATGACTGCTGCAGGGGCCAGAGCGATAGCCCAGCGGGTAGGGCATTTGCCTTGGCCGGCCCATGCCAGCCTGGGCTCGATCCCCAGCATCCCAGATGGTCCCCTGAGCACCGCCAGAAGTAATTCCTGAGTGCACAGCACAGCCAGGAGAAACCCCTGTATACATGTGTATATATATATATATATATATATATATATATATATATATATATATATATATATGTATGTATGTATATACACACACACACACACATATATATATATACATACATATATACACCTTTGATACACACATATAATTTTTTTTTCTTAGCTTCTAATTTGGCCTCATCCAGAGTTTCTAAGAGGCTGTTTTCTGGCTCTGTGGCTCTGTGCTCTGTGCTCTGTGCTCTGCTGGTGTTTGGGCATTATATGAGAAGCTGGGGATCATACTAGAGTTAATCATGCCTGAAAACACCTTAACCTTGTATTATCGCTTTGGTCCTCCTGTTTATTAACTATAAGGATTATTAAAACTGAGTTAATAGTTCAACACATTAAATTCATATTATTTTTTCTTGTTATGTTTTTATATTAAACCCACCATCAAAATACCAAGATCCTCCTACCAAGTTCTTTGGGTCTATTCCCCTTTAAAACCTGTCTCTGCTCTCTTTGTTAACCTCAGTTTTGCATATTCCAAGAGTTCATTTTCATTTGAATTTATTCTTTAGCTTTGCTTCTCTGTACCCACATATGAATGATATCATCCACTATTTGTTTTTCTCTTTCTTACTCACTTTGCTTTTGCATAACCCCTCCGGTTTCATCCATATTATGAACTATACCAGATTTCATACCTTGTTGCAGACAGCAGTGAAAATGTAGTTTTAAATCATTTTAACTTATTTTAAAAGAAAACAGGATTCTATAGACTCTGCCACCAGTTTCTGCAGAATATGCCCATCTTTAAATGGTATGTTGCCATCATGCTAAAATCTTCACAGTACTGTCACCAAGTGGATTTTTCTTTTTTTGGTTTTTGGGTTATTCCTGGCTCTGCTCATGGGTTACTCCGGGTTCTGCACTCAGGAATTGCCCTGGCTAATTCAAGAGACCATATGGGATGCCCGGGGTCCAACCCAGTCGGCTGCTTGCAAGCAAATGTTCTAACTGCTTTGGCTCCCACCAAGTGAAATTTTGGAGGTGAAAAATAATCTACTAAAGTAAGCATTTCAGGGGCTGGAGTGATTTACAGTTGGTAGGGCATTTATCTTGCACATGGCTGACCTGGTTTATCCCTGGCATTCCGTATGGTCCCCTGAGCCTGGCCAGGAGCAATTCCTGAGTGCAGAGCCAGGAGTATTCCCTGAGCTTCTCTGGGTGTGACCCAAAAAGCAATAAATGAGTAAAGCAAGTATTTAATAAATCTTAATCCTTTCTTTAGGACATGATTTTCTTTGTATTTATGTATTTATTTATTTATTTATTCATTTATTTATTTATTGCTTTTAGGGTCACATTCGGTGGCACTCGGGAATTACTCCTGCTGGTACTCAGGGGACCATATGGGATGTGGGGGATCAAACACGGAACCCAGGTCGGCTGTGTGTACGGCAAACGTCCTACCTACTGTGCTATTGCTCCAGCTCTTAGGACATCATCAACTTATATACTGTTTATTCTCTTTTCCTGAGTGGAGCACACCCAGTGTATAAGGCTTACTTTTGCTTTTGTTTCCAGGCATAACTCCTGGTGGGGCTTGGTTGCTTAATTGGGCTGGGGTGACCCATGGGTGCTGTCAGGGATGCAACCTGGGTTAGACATGTGCAGGGCAAGCGGCCTACCAGTTATACTTTCTCGGAACTGCTCTTAAAGCAAAAATAATGAACATAGACTGAGACAGAGGAACAGTAAAGGAAGGCCCTTGCCAACAGACATGCCACATCTAATATTGAAGTTCATGCAATGTGTGAATGCTTCTACTACCTGTAGGGAAAAATTTGTTTCTGTCCAGCAGGTATCAGGATTATGATTATGAATTTTTTATTTATAACTACAGAAAGATTCTTATTTCTGTGTTTTTATTAGCTAGTTGTAAGCAGTTTGTCAGTTTTTTTTTTGTAAACCCTTATTTGTTTATGTACAAAACGTTTGGATATAACCTCATCGAAACAAAAGTTTTCTGCCTTGGACTAGCACTGTTAATTATTTTGAAAAATATTTGTAAAAGCCTTTCACAATTACAAGCAGTTTAGCAGGGTTTTTTCATTATTGATATGATTCTTTTATATCCACTTGTATTACAAGAAAATTAATGCTACTTTTGATATCTTTAATCACTTTATTAAAAGAAAACTGTTATTCTGTTTGTCATGAGAAACATAAATGGCATTAGAACTGACATAATTGAATGTCTATAAAAGTATTTTCCCATATTGAATATTATTTATTTATACATTTTGAGTCAATTTTAAATTTAAATTTTCCAGTATAGTAGTTTTTAACAATTATTTCAGATTTTCAGTATTTATATGCATATCTTTGACTCCAGAAGGATAGAATTAATTCATGTATTTTTGTATATCAAATTACTAGTGTCAACCATACTAATATATTTGTAGGTTCAAATAGTTTACTATTTCTAATTATATTTTGTATGACAATCAAAGTATTAAAATATAGCTATATTTTGAAATGAATAAGAAAAGGAATCAGGGGTGATATTCTTTTTATTGATGTATCTGTGACAAGGTGGTTTTATTATTTATCATATTTTTGTTTTGCTTTTTGGGTCACACCTGGCGATGCTCAGGGGGTTACTCCTGGCTCTGCACTCAGGAATTACTCCTGGCAGTGCTCCAGGGTCCATATTGGATGGTGGGGATCAAACCCGGTCAGCCGCATGCAAGGCAAATTCCCTACCCACTGTGCTATTGCTCTGGCCCTGGTGGTATTTATTATTGATTTACTAAAATATTTAGTTGCTTTGTTTTCCCCTGTTCTATGCCCATGCCTAGAACATTTACTGTCACCTAAGAAGTGTTCAGTAAATAAAGAATAAATACAAATAGGAAGTATTAGAATACTGATGGAGCTGTGGGTCTGGAGTGTCTATCTTACAGTGTTGCTGGCAAGGAGGTGGAGGAAGGGAGGAGGAACCCAAATCCCTGCTCCTAATCCGGCCAGCATGGTCCCTCCCCCTGCATGTGTGAGCAAATCCTTGGAGCTTTGTCAGCAGCCCGGAAGAGAGACACTCCAGACCAACCACTCCAGACCTACAGCTACACTAGCTCGGCCCCCACGTGGACAAATCCACGAAACTCAGAGGGCAGTAAAGGGCTCGGCCTGCCTCTGGCTGAGTCCAACATAGCTCCAAGGGTTCGTTCACCACGTGCGGGAGGGGGGCCACGCTGGCCAGACTTGGAGTGGGGATTTGGGTTCCTCCCATTCCTCCACCTCCAAGCCAGCAGCCCGGGAAGAGAGACACTACAGACCCACAGTTCCATCACTGTGCGGCCGCTCTGTGGCCGCCTAACAGTCTTAGATAATGCTTCATGTTCAGATCAGGTCCTTCCCAGGATCGTTCACATTTATACAATCGATACAGTTCTAGGCAGGTGCTAGCCATGCCCCGTCATCCCAGGAGCTTAGCAAGAAGCCAGAGGAAACCCCATCCATAAGTCAGTCATTCTCAAAATCCAGACTCCACAGCTCCTCAAAGCTCTACACAAGAGTAAAGCTGATCTCTCTCCATTGAGTTTCATCAGTAAATGCTTGAAATGAAAGCCTTCTACTGAGTGTATAGCACCTACTCGGCAGAACTTGGCAAGCAACCTGTGTTTTATTTGATATGCCAAAAAGCCAGTAACCATTATGGACCTCATTCCCATGACCTGAAGGAGTGGTTTGAGGCTCTTCCTGTTCCTGGAGCAAGCAGATGCCCTTGGGCTACCCTTGCAACAGGACATATGGAGATGTTACTGGTGCCCGCTCGAGAAAATCTATGAACAATGGGAAAACAAGTATTCCATTGTGTAGATGTACCACAGTTTCTTTAGCCAGTCTTGTGTTCTTGGGCATTCAAGTTGTTTCCAGATTCTGGCTATTGTGAATAGTGTCACAACTGAGTTTTAGAGAGAATACCAAGCATACCCATTTGAACTCATTTTCTTCAGTTCTCTACCTATAGAGATGGTCACCCAAATCTCCTTTTAGCTAATCCTTAATGCTAGGGAAGACTATCAGTTTAAATTTATTATCTTTATAATCTATATATAAAATATACACATATATATTCAGTTGCAAATAAATGAATTTTTTGAAGTATTACATGATATAGCAATTTCATTTCTTGGAATATATCCAAGAAAATAGTTGGAAACACTTAACTATAAAAGTTATTTGTATTCCCATATTTAAATTAGCCTAGTTTTGTGAACATTATGTCTAATGTTGTGATGGATGAGGGAAGTTTCAGCATACACGCATATATTTATGTATGTATATGTAGTATGTGTATATGTCATACCTTCCTCATTCATCACCCATGTCTTCTACTTGTTCTTCTCATTATCCATCACACATATCCTTTCTTATTATTCTCCTCCTTCCCTTCCTCTTCCTCCTCATCCTCCTGCTATCCCTCCTCCTTCTATTCCCCCTCCTCCTTCTTTCCTCCTCCTCCTCCTTTATTTGCTTTTTTGGTCTCCACCTGGTGATGCTCAGAGCTTACTCTGGCTCTGTAATCAGGGACCACTCCTTGTAGGGCTCAAGGGAAATATGGGTTGTGCCAGAGATTGAACCTGTTGGCTTCGTGGAATAGAAGCATCCCTAGCCTTGTACTCTCTTTTTGGCCCCAATCATGTTTTTAATTTTCATTAAAGTTCTAATTGGCAACTGTGTTTATAGAACAGATTGGGTGTCCCTACCAAATGGGACAGATATCTAAAAATATTTTTGTGAGACCTAACACTCTAAGATAATTTTTTGTAAAGGATACTCTTCTGTCATCTGTACTTTGATATTAATGAAAAAGTAAGTAAAACAGCTATAGGCTTATTGTCGTTAAGTCCATTGGCTGGTATTCTTTCTAGTTTTCCATGAAGGATAATATTTATTGCCTCTGATGTCTGGGCTCTTGTCTTTCCTCTAAAGTAGACTAACTTTTCTGAAGATAAATACATGATTACCAGCCTCATGAAATGTTTAAAATGTAAAATATTATTTTCATAATTTAAAACATTTTATTATTTGATAAATTATTTTATGGATGATTTACTTCAGATATTTAGAATATATAGAATCCATGAGTTCTTGTTAATTAGAAAAGTTTTTCTATAAGCAGATCACAAATGGAAGCTAAAAGGAATTCACATGACTGCTTGGAAATTACAGAATCAGATGGACATAGAGAGGACCCTGCTGAGTGAAATTAGCCCAGAGGGAAAAGGACAGATATAGAAAGACTGCAGTTATTTGCCAGATATTAAAAAATAGCATGATAACAACATCCACGGCAGGCAAAACATGGATCAGGAGGTCTTTTCAGTGGGTGGAATCTACTGCAAGTGTGTGGAAGTCAGAGGTTAGGTAAGACAGAGAATGGAGCAGTGTACTAATAATTGTTGGAAATGATAATACCAGCCTAGAACTTAGGTAAGACAGAGAATGGAGCAGTGTACTAATAATTGTTGGAAATGATAATACCAGCCTAGAACTGAGCATTAAATGTAGGCAAAGGGATATACAGAATAATCTCTAAATGTATGTTTTCCAAACCACAATGTGAAAAGAAGGGAGAAAGAGAGACAGAGAGAGAGAAAACAAGAGAAGAGCAGAGAGAGAGAAAGAGAGAGAGAGAGAGAGAGAGAGAGAGAGAGAGAGAGAGAGAGAAGGAAAAGTGCCTGCTATTATGGAGCCAGGCTGGCGGATGGGGGAGGGAATCAGGTGACATTGATGGTGAAAAAATTGGCACTGGTGGAGGATTGCTGGAACACTGTATGACTGAAACTCAAACATGAACATCTTTCTAATTGTGTATCTCACAGTGGCATCACTATCACTATCTTCCCGTTAATCATCTATTTGCTAGAGCGGGCACCAGTAATATCTCCATATGTCCTGTCTCATGCTAGTAGAACCCAAAGGCATCCGCTTGCTCCAGGAACGTAAAGAGCCTCAAACCATTATATTAGGTCATGGGAATGACCTAATATAAATGTTACTGGTATTTGGCATATCAAATACTACACGAGCAGCTTGCCAGGCTTGCCGTGCGGGTGGCATACTGTTGTAGTTGCCTCTAAATAAAGCATTTATTGATGAGTGTGTGGCCACTAGCGGCCGCAAAGCCAGGCTGTGATAGTCTGGTCTGCTGGGTGGAGTTGTGAATGGCGGTCCCCATGGAGTAGGGGTGTCGTCTGGCTTGTTGTGATGTTCTGCTGGGCTGGCAGGCCAGGGCTAGAACCCGCCATGCTTCCCAGGCTCCTCCTGAGTGGCTGGGCACAGGGAGAGCAAGTAGCAGCTCTGTCCCATGTCTGAGAGTCTCTGGTTCAGCATACCTGGGCTGGATTGCAAAAAAAAAAAAAAAAAAAAAAAACTGCTGCAGGGTGGGTGTCGATGATCCAGGCTGTGATAGTATGGTCTGCTGGGTGGAGTTGTGACGAGAGGGAAGTCCGGATGTGGAAAATGGTGGGCCCCATGGAGCAGGGGGTGTCGTCTGGCTTGTTGTGAGGCTCTGCTGGGGTGGCATAAGAAAAAATGGAATCAGAATTAAAGAGAAGTTGGTAAAATAGATGCTTCATGGCTTGGATTAAGACGAACTGGTATAGTTGTATATGCCCCAGATAGTTTTTCCCTGCAATAAACTAATGAAGTCTGATGATGACAGTCTTTGTCAGTGAGGGGAATGATATGTCAGATATGGAGCCTGTCACGCTGTCTCCCCAGGCAGTGCTTTTAGGAGCATTTTTATTTTGTGTGTAACTTTTTCTTCTATCTTCTATACCAATGGGATCTATATGGAAAAGAAGATAGAATGAGAACATATTAAAACTTAACTTCAGGAAATATCTGCATTTTATAATACACTGACCACATTAACTTGAAAAAAGTAACTGCTTTACTAGTAAAATGTGCATGCTCATGTGCTGTTATTGTTGAACGTGTTGATTAGTGTTAACCATTAAGCTTGACTCTCCTGCTCCCTGCCTTTGGACTTGTGTGCATGGTTATACTGAAGTGTAATATAATTCCTAGTATAGCAAATGCCAGAGCAAAATAGTTGGAGAAGAGTAGACAGAAATATTATGTTATATGACTGTATTATAGAATTGGATTTTATAACTCAAAAAATTAAAGATACATTATGTTGACATCAAATAGATGTTTACTGTTGCAAAGCTTTGTGCTTTAAGTAAGAATGAAAGGACAAGTAACATGGTTCCTTTTTTTCAGAATGCTTATAACCATCACGGTAGAAGACACTTGTAATGTACTTGGCAAATACCCTTAGAGAGCATGAAGTACATAGTAGATAGAAAAGTTATAATATTTAGGCTTACAAGGATTTTTTTCCTGGATGGAGCCAGCAATAAAGCTTCATGTTGAGAGGTCCACAAGATTTTATAGGTGAATGTTATGGCTGAGAAGAGAATGTTGTATGGGTAGCAAGGGAATATGTGAACAAAACAAAACAACTCTACGGTCACCTGTGCGAGAAATCAAGTGGTCATAGTTTGGATCCATTAGAAGAGTAGAAACAGAAATTGTGGAATATATTATGTAAAATCTTTCTGCCCTGTTATAAAACTAGTATTAGACCTCACTGATCACTTACTTGAGGATCACTACCGGCTGAGTCTCCAGAGAGATGAATGAAACATTAGGCTCATAGACCTCCTTGGAGTTCTAAGTTAAGGACTCAAGAGAGACAAAACACATTACAATTTGCATTAACATGTAAATATATAATACCAAAAATGCACAACACTGAGCATTTAACTGAAATTGAAACAAAATTATCTAGAAGCCAGACAGATTGTTTGGGTGGGGGATGGAGCATGGCTGGTGGTAACATGTAAACTAATCACGAAAAATGAGCGAAATTGGTACCACTGAAAACTAAGATTACTGTGGACATAGAGGTGGCCTGCAGAAATGTGAGAGGTGCAATGTGTCTATATTTTCATGTTTGTGACAGGAGAAATGAGCGTTTGGAATGCTGATTGGAATCTGGAGTTCTAGTCAGCATGGAGTTGTGGAGACTAGTTCAGGTTGGAACCAGATACCAACAATGAAATGTGTCTGTCATTTATTGTGATTTTGTCCCAAGTTTCTTAGGTTTGTTTCATAACTGGCACAAAAAAACATGGAAATATCAATTTGACCCTATTGTTGAGACTGAAATTTAATGTATAGAACATTACTATGAAATAGCTCCTGACACAAACATGCATTACTGATACTATATTCATAGGATGGATGCAAAATATAATGGAATAAAGAAAATGTGTGTAGGAGTAAAGGAGTTTGCTCAAGGGACTGTTGTACAGACCTTGTGTGTGGAGCTCCTGTGTTCCATTGTTGGCACCACATGGCTCACAAAGCATTACTCTCAGCAAGGTCAGCACACCAGCAGTTCCTAAATATCTTTGGGTTTGGACCAATAAAGCAAAAAAAAAAAAAAAACAACCAGGAGATCAGTGCTAGACACTAATTTGAAGTGTCATGAGAAGTTGATGCTGTTAAATATAAAATAAAACTTCACAAACTACTCAATACTTCCATAAAAATTTAATTCTCAGAATTCAGGAAAAGATTTGTCAATATATGTATGAAGATGTCTTAGAAATTTCTAGTGTATTATTATACCTCCTTTACCATAGAAGAACTCTTCTCAGTTTGTGCCTGGGATTTATTTTAAGCAGTGCAATTATAGTGTGATTATGTATGTCTTTCTTACTGTTAATTTCTATTGTATTTGTTTTTTCTCCAGGCGATTGCCTTGCATGCAACCAACCCCATTGTAGTATGTTGCACCACATACGGTCCCTAGCACACCGCCAGGAAAGATCCCTAAGGGAGGAGGCACAATTAAATCTTGAGCACCAAAGAATATGACCTCAAAACCTCTGAAAGGAAATGAATGTTAGACTCTTTCAAGATATTTGAAGTGCATATATTCTCTTAGTGTTTTTATGAAAGCTTTGCTTTCAAAGCTTTTTGGAAAGTTTTACAGTACTCTCCAGTACCAAAAAGCAGCATGGCATCTGTCTACACGTCAGCAAATTCATGGCTTAGCAGTAAATACTGTAGATGCACCTTACATTCAAACCCAGAATTCTCTCCGTTACATCCATGCTTATCCAGCAGTAAAATGATGAGGCATTAAATTTAGTATTTTCTGTGTAGCAGTAGTATGTACAAAATTTTTAGGCAACATGTAATTTTTTCTAACACAATAGGGGTAACCATTTAGAATTACACAGCATTTAAATACAATAAATAGTTTGGAGAGCTACTAGAGTAAGTACTTGTCTTGCATGTGGCCACCTTGGGTTCAGTCCTCAATGCGCCACATAGTCTCTAAGGGCAGAAGCCAGGGGTAATCCATGAGCACTGCTAGTGTGTCCCTCAGAAACAAACAAATCTTATTAAGATAATGAGCTCATAAGGAAGACCACATTCTCTTTACTGAACATAATAAGCAATAATAGTATAAATATGAGAAGGAGCCTGGCAAGCTGCCTGTGGTGTATTTGGTATGCCAAATATCAGTAACTATTATGTTAGGTAATTCCCATAACCTGATGGAATGGTTTGAGGCTCTTTATGTTCCTGGAGTGAGCAGATGCCCTTGGGCTCTACTAGTATGAGACAGAACATATGGAGATGCTACTGGAGCCCGCTTGAGCAAATTGATGATGAACGGGAAGATAGTGATGAGAAGGAGAAAGAAAAACAAAAAGGTATTAACTTAATTTAAGAAAAATAGTGCCAAGAACCTGAATTAAGCTGTTTTAAATGTGAAAGAGTAAGTTTCATTTCAGGTTTCTGAATTCTATTGTATGCTATTTTGGTTGTGTATACTAGGCAGTGTCAATCACCAAGGATAATATTATTTATCCCAAATATGCATATTTTCCAAATAATACATATCCCAAATAATACATAGCTCCTAGGGATCACTCACATGTGCGGGGAGGGGGCATGCTGGCTGGATTTGGAGTGGGGATTTGAGCTCCTCCTCCCATTCCTCTACCTCCGTGTTGGTGGGCATGATTGCAACCATCACAGCCAGCAACACCGTAAGAGACACACTCCAGACCCACATGCAGCCGGTGCAATAGTTTTAGACAATAATGGAAGTTAGGACCAGGTCCTTTCCAGGATCTTTCACATTTATACACTGTATACAGTTCTAGGCAATTTCTAGCCATGGCCCGTCATCCCAGTGAGCCTAGCAAGAAGCTAGAGGAACCTCCACACCATGAGGGCAGTCATTCTCAATATCCGGACTCCACAGCTCCTCAGAACTCCACCAAAGAGAAAAGTTGATTCTCCCTGTTGAGGTTCATCAGTAATGAGATCCTACTACTACTGTTGTGTACCACCTTCACAGCAGAGCGTGGCAAGCTACCTGTGTGGTATTTGATATGCCAAAAACAAGTAACAATTATAGACCTCATTCCCATGACCTGAAGGAATGATTTGAGGATCTTCCTGCTCCTAGAGTGAGCAGATGCCCTTGGGCTACACAGGCTCACCTATGGAGATGTTACTGGTGCCTACTTGAGCAAATTGATGAACAATGGGGAGACAAGTGATACAAGACAAGTGACAAGTGAATACATATTTCTATAGCAACAGTTTATATGTTTATGCCATTATATATTCACTTGATCACTTGACATCCCATTATTCATCGATTTGCTTGAACAGGTGCCAGTAATATTTCCATTTGACTCTGTCACGTGCCAGTGTAGCCCAATGGCATATGGTTGCTTCAGGAATACAAAAGATCCTCAAACCTTTCATTCAGGGTCTTGACGAAGAAGTCTGACCATGTTGTAGGTGGTGGTCATGTGATCCTTTGATTTCCTGAGGGATCCAGTCAGTAACGGTTCTAGTTCAGCGCTTATCTCCAAATCGCATTACATGTCCAGCCCATCTTATATTTGATGCCTTGGCAAACGAGACAGCGACCCTGACTCTGGAACAGTGATGGAGGTCGGAGCTCTGGATTCCTTCTTTCACTTGAGTGAGACGTGATATTCCAAGCATAGGTCTTTCGATTCCTCTCTGGGAGACCCGAATAGTGTTCTTATCCTGCTTTCATAGGTCCCAGGTCTCTGAGGTGTATGTTTTTATTATTGTTTTTTGGGTCACACCTGGCAATGCTCAGGGGTTCCTCCTGGCTCTGCACTCAGGGGTTACTCCTGGCTCTGCACTCAGGAATTACTCCTGGCGGAGCTCTGAGGCATATATTAATGCAGGGAGAAAGGTGGAATTGAAGAGATGTGCCCGGAGCCGGAGGTTCTTTGTCTTTTTAGCTATTTCTTCAATGCTTTTGAAGGCATTCCATGGCACTCTCTTTCTCCTGCACAGCTCAGGTTTTAGGTCATTCATCATGTTGACTTCTCAACCTAGATACACGTTAACTGTTGCATTCAGAGATGTTTGTTCCATTGAGAGTGAATGGGGCCTCTGGAACTAGTTTATTTTTCATAAACATGGTTTTGCTGAGATTCAGCTGTAGACCTATCTTTCCACATTCTCGGTCAAAGTCAGCCAGCATTTGTGCTGCGTGGCTAATGTTTGGTGTTATTAGAATGATGTCATCAGTGAAGCGGATGTGGTATATTTGCCAACCGTCTATCTTCACTCCCATTCCTTCCCATTCTAATTGTCACATGATGTTCTCTAGGGTGGCGCTGAAGAGTTTTGGTGAAATGGTATCACCCTGTCGAACCCCTCTTTTGACATCAATGCTCACTTCTTTGTAGAATGGTGAGATCCTGGTGGTGAATCAATAATACAGCTCACGAAGGATCTTAATGTGTTGGGTTTGAATGCCCTATTTGTCTAGGGCTTCAATGATTGCTTCGATGACGGCCATCATATATGATTGTTTTAAATTGTGGTTGATATATTTGGGTAACATCTCCTGTAGTAACTTTTACAAGTCATGGATATGTTCTCTGCCAAATGGAAGTCCAATCCTCCTTTCTTAGCTTGGATCTAGGTTAGAAACACATGATCATAACCACCAACTTAATTTTCATTATTTGAATGAATCCAAACAGGAGTCTTAGTTCAGTTTAGTTTAAACACAAATAGTATTTAAACGTTTGTTTCATATGGCTACTTATCAAAATTTTAACTTTTTAGTGTTACTAATTCAAAATATTATGTAAATTTGTAAACATGTCATCACTTAAACCACTGGCCAATTTTAATGATAAAAAGTCATTATCCAATACTAATAAGAAATTATGGTTCATTCAATGACAATAAAGTGGAAACAGTAGTTCTATATTACTGGAGTTGACTAAAGGTATTATCTTCTAAGTGACACTTTATCATTTGACTATTTTTCTTTTAGAAGGATTTCAGCATTTTGATATAATAATGTGGCCATGTTAAAAATGTGTTTTGCCCTCTGCTTTTGGGTTTCCCCTAATTAGTAGTAACAATTAAATTTGCATTTTACTATTGCTGGCCTTTTGGAACTATCTCCCTTTTTTACTAAATCGGACTAATTTTGAAATTAAATGGAGTTTTGAGATGCCTTTCTTTGTGAATATGTTTTTTAACCTATCTTTATTTGTTTAATTAACATGACTTACTATTTTATGTATAAAGTGAATTTATTCATATTTTCAGTTACTTTAAGTAAACATACTACCTTTTTTACTTCTATTCATTGTCTCACTTTCATTGCTATTTTATGAATAATTTCTGCCTTTATCCACCCACTTAATTTGTCATATTATCCAGGCATAGAATCATTACACTGTAGCCAGAATTGACATGAGACTTCTGTTTCCATAATGCTAGGAGTGTATAAACCTTTTACAAAGTGTGAAAGTGTAACTTGCTTACTTGTTTCTTCTACTAAAATAAAATCATTTACAATTTTAATTATATTTCTTCTAGTTTTAATTAGCTTTAAAAGCATTTTAAAAATATATTCTTTACTTCTTTAGAATGTTCAGTTACATTTTCAAAAATATTTTTCACTTTTAAATTTATATTTTCTTTTATTCCCTAAAGTTTAATCATGAAATAAGTTCAGTGGGAATAAACAAATCTAAGCAATAGGAAAGAGATGTCATATTCAGATTATTCAAGATGAGTTTAATAAAGAAGCTATATAAAGAGATACTTGTTGGGTGTAATGAAAGTCAGAAAGGATTATGCAACTTAAAGAATAGTGATTCTGGGGCTGGATGGATAGTCCAGCAAGTAGGGCGTTTGCCTTGCACGCAGCCTGCCTGTGCCGGCCTGGGTTCGATCCCCGGCATCCCATATGGTCCCCCGAGCACCGCCAGGAGTAATTCCTGAGTGCAGAGCCAGGAGAAACCCCTTAGCATTGCCGGGTGTGACCCAAAAAAGAAAAAAAAAGAATAGTGATTCTAAGGTCATGCTTTTCTTTGACTTCTCATTTGTTGGACCAAACTGGAAGCCAATATATTCACTTTTGTATATGTATGGTATATCTCATTTTAGTCTAATAGCAGAATGGGGAGAATGGAGAGTGTCTCTGGATAATCAGATGAACAACATCTGGCATAATTCATAACCAACACAGTCCTGATGACTATACCTGAGAACAGTATGTGGCAAAGGCTTTCATATTAATTGTGCTATGTGCTTCGGTCTATGTCTTCAATACATGGAGTGATGCAAAAACTGAGTTGAGATTCTGTTCATTTAGCCCTTTAATATGAAAGTAATATACTTTCCCCAAATTATTCTGACTTTTCATGTTAGATTAGCTTTCTGTATTAATCTTTCTAATGCTCATCTAATTCATATAACTGCTTTCTAATGCTCACCAAATTATGTATCACTTACCTTTAAGATTAACTTTTCTAAATTTCATTAAGTACTGTAGCAAAAATACTAGATCCTCAGAATTCTCTTAAATCATTCTTAAAAAGAATTTCAATTAAAATTTAATTGGGGACTGGAGTGATAGCAAATAGGGTAGGGCATTTGCCTTGCATAGGTCCAACTTGAGTTTGATCCCCAGCATCCCATATGGTCCCCGAGCACTGCCAGGAGTAATTCCTGAGTTCAGAACCAGGAGCAACCCCGAGCATTGCCAGGTGTGACTCAAAAAAAAAAATAATTGGAATCAGGTTTTCCCTGTGATTTTGGTAACTAGTATTCCAGCAAATCGCTTTAACAAGTTCTTTTCCTTTGTTATTCTTTCTTTCCTACTATGTATTTGATACATGTAAAAGACTATGGACATTGTGGTGGTTTCTAGTTATGTTATTACATAAATAAGAACCACAGGAGTCACTTTTGTATGCTTATGACCCAAACTTTTGTAAATAATTTAAAAAAATATTAGATTTCTAAGGAGATGGGGTGCGTGGGGAGATGGAGTGAAGTTTGGGCCATTGATGAGGGTTGCTGACATGAGTGGTAGCTTTGGAGCAGAAACTTTGAGGGCAGAAATTTTGGTATTTAAAATTTTGTAGAACTGTCCGCCAGGAGATTCCCAAGTCCAACGTTTTGCTTCAGCCTTCTGGAACCGTGAGTTCCCATAAATGGTGTTGGTGGACATGATGAACTCAGATAGTCTCTCACCCTGTTCGTTCCATTCTAGGCCATGGGTCCCGATGTGGAGTTCTTCAGTCGATCTTCTCAGTTCTATCTTGAAATTAAAATCACCAACTATGATCTTGTAGAAGGTGTGATCTTTTTAAAGAACTCCTCCAATTCCATGTAGAATTTCTCAATTTCATCTTCTTTGTATGTGGATGTTGGTGCGTAGACAATGAAGATAGAAATTGCTGGCAGTGGGCCACATCTCTTCAAGTATAGTCATCCTATCCGGTTTGTTAGGCATTCAAATGAATCAGTGTTGACTGCCATGTCCATGCTGACAAGGACACCAACGCCACTGACGCCTCTTTCTTCGCATGTTCCAAGGAACAATTCTCCTCTGGTGTCAAATACAGCATGATGCAACTGACACTTCCTCGTCTCAGTCAGACCAATGATGTCATACTCGATCTTTTGCGCTTGCACCATCAGATCCTCAATATATGCTTCCGATGCTAGCGTACGTGCATTGAAAGTACAGACAGTCATTTTAGTCCTTTGTTTTGGCAGCCTAGGATGGCCATGAAATTTTATCAGGCACTGCTTGTTCGCCTTACTTACCGCTGCAGTATTAAGGGCTCTTTCAGGGTCAGGAAAATAAACATTTCTATTTCTGGTTTTGGCATATCGAACACGCATCAGACAGCTTGCCGGGCTCTGCTGTGCAGGCGCTATATTATCATTACTTTGTGGGGCTCTCAGAGGGGTGTATAGAATATTCACGGTAATTTGGAGGTAAATCACGTGACCATGCAGCGACTACGCGCAATGGGGAAAGCTGGTTTAGCTCTGCTGGATGTATCTGTGTCTTAGGCTCAAGCATTCCTGGGCTTGAAATACTCTCCTCTGAAGGGCGGGTCTCTGCAGGGTGGGTCCTTGTAGGCTGGGTTTCTGACAAGCCGGGCTGGAGACTGGAATAATCTTCTGGGTGTAGATCTTACGAGGTGCGGGGGTTTCTCTGGGCTTTTCCGAGGCTCCATCGGGATGGTGGACTTGGGTCAAAAGTTGCTCTCGTGGTCCATGGAATGCAGGGGGTTCAACGGGGAAAGCTGGTTTCTGCTCTGGCGGGTGTATCTGTGTCCTGGCAGACAGTTCTACAATGAAATTGAACACATCATCTTCAATCGACTGTTTTGTCTGACCAATGTTGCCGTCGTGCCCTCAAATTCCAAACAGGATCGGACCACCGTCTCCTTCGGTGCAAAGTTCTACTTCCCATAACAGGGAGAAAAGGCTGCAAAGTTTAAGAAGAGAACTCCCAGAATGACCACCAACTGGGAAATCTTTGGCACCGTTGCAGCAACATGGGAAGATAGCATCATTGACTACATCGATGAAGAATACAACCGACTGGTTCAGCACCTCCATGATTGTGCGAAGAATGCCGAGATAGAGAAAGACACAAAAGGACGCCTGTCTTCAGAAATTCTTGAGCTCATTCGCCAATGTGGCAAGGTGCGAGCCTCAGGAGACCAAATGCTAATGTCCAAGCTTGCTAAAAGTTGCAGAGAAGCGATAAAAGAAGACCTCAAAGACAGAAGAGCAGAAATACTGGAAGATGCAGCAGAAGCCGGGAAAAGCATTCGCACTGCCCGCCTGTCCTTTGCCAACTATAAGACCAAGATGACTGCCCTCCGACGCCCTGATGGATCTGTCACATCTTCCAGAAAGGCAATGGAGAAAATTATCCATGACTTCTACTCAAATCTCTTTGATAGCCACATCCCCTGCCAACATACCGAATTCCACAGGATGGATATCATTCCCAACGTTCTCCCTTCTGAAAATCGACATGTCATCTCATTGGTAAAGAAGGGAACAGCACCAGGCCCAGAAAAATTCAGACCCGAACACCTGAAGAATCTGCCGTCAGTACTCATCAATACACTAGCTTGGCTCTTCACACGCTACCTGTCCAAATGCAAGGTAACCTCCCAATGGAAAACCAGCAGGACAGTTCTACTGTTCAAGAAGGGAGGCATTCACGACATCAGCAACTATCGCCTCATCTGCCTGTTGTTCGTCATCTACAAGCTGTTTACACGAGCCATCCTGATCAGGATTAGCAGAACACTAGATGAAGAACAACCATGCGAGCAAACTGACTTCTGGAAAGGATTCAGCACAATCGACCATATCCAAAACAGTAACCAAGCTCATTGAGGTTTGTAGGGAGTAAAAGAGGCTGCTCTGTCTCACGTTTATTGATTTATAGAAAGCCTTTGATTCTGTGGAGGCTGAAGCAGTCATCGAAGCCTTAGTCAAACAGGGTGTTCAAACCCAATACATCAAGATCCTTCATGAGCTGTATTACGGATTCATCACCAGGATCTCACCATTCTACAAAGAAGTGATCATTGATGTCAAAAGAGGGGTCCGACAGGGTGACACCGTTTCACCAAAACTCTTCAGTGCCACCCTCGAGAACATCATGCGACAATTAGAATGGGAAGGAATGGGAGTGAAGATAGATTGTTGGCAACTACACCACCTCCGCTTCCCTGATGACATTGTCCTAATAACACCAAACATTAGCCAAGCAGCACAAATGCTGGCTGACTTTGACTGAGAATGTGGAAAGATAGGTCTACAGCTGAATCTAAAGAAAACCGTGTTTATCAAAAATGAACTAGTTCCAGAAGCCCCATTCACTCTCAATGGAACAAACATCTCTGAATGCAGCAGTTATGTGTACCTAGGTTGAGAAATCAACATGATGAACGACCTAAAACCTGAGCTGCGCAGAAGGAAGAGAGCAGCATGGAATGCCTTCAAAGGCATTGAAGAAATAGCTAAAAAGGACAAAGAACCTCCAGCTTAGGGCACATATCTTTTGACTCCACTATTCTCCCTACATTAACATACACATCAGAGACCTGGACCCTATGAACGTAGGATGAGAATGGTTTTCGGTCTCCCAGAGAGGAATCGAAAGAGCTATGCTAGGAATATCATGCCTCACTCAAGTGAGAGAAGGAATCCGGAGTTCTGACCTACGTCACTATTCCAGAATCAGGGATGCTGTCTCGTTTGCCAATGCATCGAAAATCAGATGGGCTGGACATGTAATGCGATTTGGAGACAACCGCTGGACTAGAGCCATTACCGACTGGATCCCACGGGATGTCAAAAGATCACGTGGCCGCACACCTACAAGATGGTCAGACTTCCTTGTCAAGAACCTGAAGGAAAGGTTTGAGGCTCTTCATATTCCTGAATCAACCAGATGCTATTGGGCTACATTGGCACGTGATAGGGTCCAATGAAAATGTTGCTGGCGCCTGCTCGAGCAAATCGATGAATAACGGGATTCAAGTGATTCAAGTGAAGTGAAAACTTTGTAGATCATGGTATCAGAAAATATTTATAAAGTGTTTTTTGTACATTCTGAGTACTTTGACAAACATTGTGAATCCACACACACTTGAAGAATTACATATCTAATAAATCCATTCATTATTATTTGATAGTTCACGTATGATCATGCCATTGTTCACTTATCAACTAAAAATCTAATATCAATGAAAAGTTATATTTGCCTATGAGATTTTGACTAAATATTAAAATATTTTTTCATGACTTTTATACTGTTTTACAGTTTCTCCTTCTTTGCCCTATTTAGTATTTTTTTTTCTCGTTCTAGTAAAGGTAGTTTTTTGTGTGCCTGCTGAAAATTTTTGACAAAATTTGCTTGTAGGAAATAGAATGAAGAGAAAAACACATGGTTGATGATGGGGTGCATTGCACTTGTTTTAATAAGCTTCTGTTAGTAGAATGCACAGTTTTCTTTTCCTAATATCTGAAGATAGTAAGGTTATTAGGAAATTTAATAGAGTTACTTTGGAGGGCAAAATCCAATCTCAAAATATTTTGCTTTAATCTGTGTCTGTGAAACATATTAAAGACACTTGCCATATTTTCCTATACCTCTGGAATTGAATTCTATTCCAGAGGCCCTATTCACTCTCAACGAACAAACATCTCTGAATGCAGCAGTTATGTGTACCTACGTTGAGAATTCAACATGATGAAAGGCCTAAAATCTGATCTGTGCAGGAGGAAGGGAGCATCATGGAATGCCTTCAATAGCATGGAAGAAATAGCTAAAAGGTCAAAGAACCTCCAGCTCAGGTGACATCTCTTTGACTCCACTGTTCTCCCTGCATTAACATATGCTTCAGAGACCTGGGCCCTACAAAAGCAGGATGAGAACGCTATTCGGCTTTCTCAAAGAGGAATCGAAAGAGCTATGCTTGGAATATCACCCTTACTGAAGTGAAAGAAGGAATCTGGAGTTCAGACCTCCGAGGAACATCCAGAGACAGGGACGCTGTCTCATTTGCCAAGACATCGAAAATCAGATGGACTAGACATGTAATGCGGTTTGGAGACAACCGCTGGACTAGAGCCATTACCGACTGGATCCCATGGGAAAACAAATGATCACTTGGCCGCCCACCTACAAGATGGTCAGACTTCTTCGTCAATACACTGAATGGTTCAGGCTCTTTGTATTCCGGCAAGCGGATGCCATTAGGCTACACTGGCACGTGATAGGGTCAAATGGAAATGTTACTGGTGCCAGCTGGAGCAAATTTATGAATAAGAGATGTCAAGTGATCAAGTGATTGAGAATCCCAATAAATTTTATGAAATTTTTCTATTGAAAAAAATATTCCTACAGATTTTTTTTTCCTTTGGACAGGAGTATATTTGGCCACACCTGACTCTACTCAGACTTACTTCTGACTCTGCTCAGGAGGCATTTGGTGGACCATATGTTATACAGAGATTTGAACCCTGGTAGACAGACAGAGTGTAAGGCAAGAGCCTTCCTCCTGTATATCTCTGGTCCCTATCTTACAGATATATTCTTGCTGTAACTTTCCCCTTTGTATAAGGACTAAATCTTAACCCGCGTGGTAGACTCAGAGGAACATACTGTGGTGACTGTGATGATCTTGTGTAATGCGTTGATGATTTTCTTACCCAAAATGTACTCATTTTTGTTTCTCAGCTGCTCTCCTGTAGATGTAGTAGTTCATGTGAAACTTTAAACGCCTTTTATATGTCCACTAACATTTGGCACTTCTTGATACAATAGCTAAGGCTGTTTTAAGTGCTTCTAAATATTTACTTGGTCTCTTGTCTTCTTCATTTTAATGTGCCTTAGCAAGAACAGCTTGAAGCTGTTAGAATTTCTTTGTTTAACAGATTAGAAAACTATAATTTCCAGCTTTCCAGGATATTTAATTTAGAAGCATTTATGTTGCCATTTAAGCTTTCAGCTTTTGAGAGGTTGCCATTTTTCACTCCATTTTTGTTAGATAAGGTGGTACAAATATATCATTATTATGTGTTTCTTGTTTATCTTTATCATTCTGTTATTTTTTTAGTTTTATGCAGAGAGCATCATCACTGCTATGTATTTCTCTTATAAGCTTTCCAATATTGATTTCTGCTTTAGTGAACCCTAGATAGAAATTCTGACTTATTTTAGTATAAAGCTGCAGTAACACAGACTTCATTGAAATCCATTTTATCTGAAGCTACTTGATTATTTTGAAATTATGACTCCAATGTGTTGAGCCACTGAAATCTTAGTGGGAGAAAGAAGGCAATCATTTTCCCTCCCTGAAAGTTGGGGTATTAACCAGTATACTATATAAGAGTTTATGAATATAAATCAAATTTTGGTAAATGTGCTTAGCAAAAGAATTGCTTGTTAATTATAATAACTCACAAAAAAGGAAATACTATTTATGTTACAACAGTTATGTGCTTTAGAGGAAGACTGCAGTATTTTCATTGTACTGTTATGGTGAACCATTGTGAGCATGGTTGAAATTCAAAGAGTTTGCGGCCTGACTTCAGGGTTGAGGTTCAGTTCCCTCCTAGCTGAGAGTTTGGATTTCAAATGAGTCCGTCTTTATTTATTTATTTATTTGGTGTTTCTAGGAAAAGAAATGTTTTATGCTTGAAGCACAAACCCCAAAAACCAAAAACATAATTCTGATTTGTCTCTCTTCTAGTCCCTAATGCATTTACTTTCCTGAAGCTTTGTGCATTCTTTTTTCTTTCATAAACACTTAAAAATATATATTGCTTGCAGTTGTAATTCAACAAAGGACTTGGGATTTGCAAGCCTTTATTGAATACCTGTCTTGGGTTTCTGCATTTGTCTGCCTTGTATAATTTCATTTTTACAAAATTAGAAGGGATTTTATTTATTTGTATGGAAGCACAGCTATTTATATTACTTTTTAACAACTTACTTAAAATTATAGATGGCTTACAGCATGTAGAATAACAAAAATCAGTTAAAAATCTAGTATAAGGCAAAAACAAGTGGACCTGTAAATTGAAACTAGGAATAATCTTATTTATTTATTCAGTTTAATACTATTATTATTATTATTATTATTATTATTATTATTATTATTATTTTGGTTTTGGCCCAACCTTGGTGATTCAGGTGTTACTTCTGTCTCCTCTTCACTCAGGAAATACTCCTGGCCGAGCTAGGGTGACCATATAGGGTGTCAGGAATCGAACTTGGGTCAGCAGTGTGCAGACACTTCCTATCTCTTCAGCTTCCTATCTCTTCAGCTCTGTAGACTATGTATTTTACATATGCTCAACACTCAAGTCTATTGACCATACCAGAGAGCTACAAACTGAACTCTTCCTAATCAAGAATGCAGAGATTCTATTACTCATGCAGTGTCTCTAATACCACAATCAGTTAGAGGTATTGTTGGCATCAATATAAACATGTTCAGTATCACTACCTCATTCTGTGTAAGAGTTTATGAAATCATATATTAATATGGATCAGTGGTTTTTCTTATGTACTGCATAGTTTATTCTGGTGGTATCTCATGAAAAGTTCATATCAACAAATGTTACTGATATGCAGATTGAAAATTGTAAATCAAGGAATTCTTACCTGATCATGTCTAAATTAGAGGGTAAGCTTTATAATTTTCCAATGCGTAGACTTAACATGGTTTGGGGACAAGAATCTTAGGGCATTTTAATATTTTATTGGGTTGATTTTTATTTCTATTTTCTTTTGGTTTTAAGAAAATAGAACCAGGGTTTACCAAAGTCATTACATTATAATAGATGTCCTTGACTGGTGCCTTTATTTGATTAGTAGAAGCCTTTAGTGCGAAGATCTATGGAGAGGAACCAGAAAGATAATACAGGGGATAAAGTGCTTGTTTATGTACAACTTGAATTCAACCCTGGGAAGTTCATTCATATGATTCCATAGCCTATAATATGTGATCTCTGAGTACAGAGGCATAGGTAAGACCTCAGCACTATGGAGTGTGACCCTAATTATAAAACATTCATAATAAACTCATACATAATAAAACAAAAAATATCCAAAGAGGTGATCAGTGTTAGGCAACAGAGGGAATCCTAAGAAGCAGAGGTTCACTATTGATGTGAGAAATATATGAATAAGTCAATTGTAAGTAATGTTTAATTTTTTTTCACATAAACCACTGGTACTAAAATAATCAACTTAAATTGTGCTAGAAAATAATAGTAAAATTCAAGTATAGTCAAACAGAGAAGAGCTCTGCAGACTTGTATTATATGGTCTATTGACTATACTGGAGAGCTACAAATGCTTGTGCTTTTTAGTTTTGTCATTGAAAAATTAGTTTTAAAGCAACCTATATAACGAGTCCTTTAAAAATATTTGTTTAGTCAGATATACTGCTTGAAATAAGTTTTACTTCTACAATTATAGAAAATATATCTATTGTACTGTGAAATACTAGATACTCATAATGTTTTGCTGTTATAAATTAAAATAAAATATCCAGAGGCTGAAGCAATGGCGCAGGATGTAGAGCATTTGCCTTGCACACAGCTGACATACATTCATTCCTTGGCATCACATATGGTCCCCATGAGTGATCCCTGAGCACAGAATCAGAAGTAGGACCTAAGCATAGTTGAATCTGGACCCAAAAGAAGCAAAAAAAAAAGCAGAACATGAAGACAGATCAATTTTATTTAGACGTGTTTTTATATTCAATTGATAAATTGTAGAATTTCACTAATTGTAATGATACTCAAAAATTGCTTTTATAGTCCTTAACTAAAACAAGCCAAAAAATGCATATTTTTACATATTCTCTTTTATGTAATTCTCTATGTAAATGACAATTGACAAATGACAATTGACAAATGACAATAATAAACTTATTCTAAGACAAGTGTAAACAAGTTGTTTCAGCAGTCACAATTCAGTGTTAAGAATTAAAATCACAGTTAACATCATATGGTCCTATCACTATTAGCAGAAAAGATAAGAAAAATTAGCACCCGAGCATAATGAAAGCTCAATGAATAGCAGAAATTTATCAGAAATTTAATATTAAAAATATAAATATATATTTATTGTGAACTTTGATGAACATTATAGTTGATATTGAAGACTAAAAGCTTTTCTACTACGATAAAGGTTAAAGCATGAATGCCCCCTCTCACCACTTCTTTTCAGCATCATACTTGGTGTCTGAGCTTACACATTTAAGTGAGAAATTAAAATAAATGGTACACATATTGAAAAGTAGCAAATAGAACTTTTTTCTTTGACCACACCCTGTGAGTCTCTGGGGTTTCTCCTTGGCTGCCTTTAGGAATTACTCTTGGTGGTGCTTAGGGAACCATATGGGATGCTGGGGATCGAATCTGGTTCATGCAAGCAAGTGCCTTACCCTCTGTACTATAGTTCTGACCTCTGCAAATAAAACTCTTTAATTTGTAGATCTCATGATTACTATGTAGAACATTTGTACATAAAACCCTTTTGAAATTGTCAGGTGATTATCGTAGTTGAAGGACACAAAATGAAAATATTGTTTTCTTGTATACTAGTAGTGAATACATGGAATTTAAAATTTAAAAAGTATAAAACTTATTATACCACCAAAGATTTTTACTGAGATTTGCAAAAAAGGTAAAAGAGCTATGTAAAGAAATCTATAACACTTCCATAAAGTTATTCAAATTCAGGCTAATTAAATGGAGAAATATTTCATGTTACTTAACAAAGTTGAATAAGCACCATACCCAGTGCTTCCTGGTGGAGCCACACTAGCACTCAAGTATCACATATATTAGCTATGAGACCCATCACTTGAGCCACATTCCACGACCACAGGCATTTCATGTTTTTGAATACAAGATTCACTTATGTCAAGATGTTCATTCTTTTGCAACTTTGTAAATATAGTACAATCACAATCATGAAATCTTACAAATTCTCTTTGGATATTGACCAACTGATTCTAAGTTTTATATGGAGGCAAAATAATAAAAATACTTAACATACTGTGGAATGAAAAGAGTTTTATGACTGAGACCCCTCAAATATAAAGTCATAATCACGGGTATAGTACTGTCAAAAATAAAGAAAAGGTAGACAAATAATGTAAGCCAATAAAAGAGAGAACTGAGAAATTGACTAGCATAGCATATCTTTGACAAGAAAGACAATTTGCTGGAGAAAAGATAGTGTCTCAACAAATGATGTTGGAACAACTGGACACAATAGAAAAAAAAGCGCATAAAATGCTCTTTTGGAAGTGTGGGGGATCAGGCCACACCCTGTGATACTTGGAAACTGCTTTGCTCAGTGTGCCATGCTTGAAGTTCTGTCGTGCTTGCTCAGGGAGCAAACCTATCATGGCTGCATGCAAAGCATGTGCTTTACACCCTGTACTCTTCTCACTGTGAAACCCTCAAAAGAAACTAATCTAGATCTTATATCTACTTAAAGAAATTAATCTAGATCTTATATCAACTCACAGATTAAGAGTAAAATGTAAAACTAGAGGGGCCAGAGTGATAGTTCACTGGTTAAGGCATTTTCTTTGCACATGGTTGACCCAGGTTCTATCTGTGGCATCCCCACATATCCTATATTGTTCCCCCAATTGCTGCCAGCAGTAAGTCATGTACAGGTCCCAGAGTCACCCCTGATTATCTTGGGTGTAGCCCCAAAGCTAAAATCAAAATGCATTACTAGAAAATAGCATGGGAATAATTCTGCTACTGATCATATGTTTCATAAAGAATTTTTAGATGCAGCTCTAAAGGTATAATTCGTGATAGAATTTATTTGGAATTAACTTGTTAAAAGTTATGCACGGAAAAAGTACTGAGATGAAATAAAGTATAATATTCTTTATTTTAATGAAATTATGAAAATGTTAGGTCCGAACAGTGTATTCCTCACTAATGATGATATAGTGACAACAAAGAAACAAATAGAAAGAAAAGACGCTGCATATTATATGAACTTAGAGAAAAGGTAAAACAAGCAGTCCACTTCACATTTACTAGAATTGCCAAAATTCATAACACCAACAATACCAAATTCACACTTCATCCAGTGGACAGACTGTCCAAAACACAGATGTTTATGCAGAATTTATAATTGCCAAAATTGTTGGTGACCTAGATAATTCAGTGGATGAATAATGGAATTTCATTAAGTGGTTACTTGTCACTTGTTCCCGTTGTTCATTGATTTGCTCAAGTGGGCGCCAGAAAAGGCTTCATTTGTTGGAAATGAGGCCCATAATTGTTACTATTTTTGGCATATCGAGTACACCCGGTAGCTAAGTGGTAAAAAGAAATAATTCATCAAGACATAAAAATCATGACAGATTTAAATCCGTATTTTCCTTCATTTTATTTGGTTTGTGTGTCACAACTGGTGGTTCTCAGGGCGTGCTACCAGGTCTATGCTCAGGGACTACTTCTGACAGTGCTCAATGGATCATATGGATCATATGGAGTATGGGATGCAAATCTGGTTGGCTGAATGCAAGGCAAGTGATTTACCCACAGTACTATCCCCCAGCTCCTTAGGTTAATATTATTTAGTCACATAAAAATAATTAACTGAAAAACTTTCATTACAATATTATTTCAACTCTGATGTTCTGGAAAGGCAAATATATGAGGACAATGAATACATGTTATCTCCGACTTTGGTAAAGAGGTTTGGCAGGTGGCACATGTGTGAAACAATGTGGATAGCTTTGTACTATAAGTTTGTCCAATGCACCACACCATAAGCAACTATTTCAAACTGTGAAATCTGGCAAATAGTGAATGATGTATCAGTCTAAGTTCACCATTCTGGTGGGAGATACTGTTAATGGTTGAGGCTATCCCCTGCGTATGTAGAATTAAGGAAGCATATTTTTTCATCTTCCTCTAAAGATTTCTGTGAGTATAAAATATTCCAAAATGCTTTATTAATAACTTCCTTTAGAAACAGTGTTCGCAATTAGAATGCAGTTTTTCAAACCTTTACATTTTATTAAAATACTGATTGGGAGTGCAGAGAGAGTTAAAGTGATAAGTCACGTGCCTGGCACGTGCAGAATTTTGCTGTTGTGCCCCAGTTTTGCATGGCCAACAGAGCTCTGCCATGTATGGTCCTGAGCACCCCTAATACTACCAAGCCCGATAATTAAACTGTCAGGAAAAACGTAACTGATTCATTCCCCGCTCCCTGCCACTTAACCCCCAGCAAAAACCGTTTCTGTGCATATATGTAATTTATTGGTTTGGGTAGAACTTTTTGTTTGTTGTAAATATAGAAGCAATTAGGAAACATTGATTTATGGAAAAGCACCTGCATAAAAAAGTGATTGGTTTGGTTGAAATGGGTGGAAGATTATCTGTTTTTAGAGTGTCTTCTGTTAGTACCACTGCAGTAAATGTAAAATGCTAGAGAGGATTCCAAAAAATATGGGATTTCTTACTTTGCCAAGAACTGAATAAACAAAATAGTTAAGAGATAGAATGTTACCATAGTTACAGGAAAGTTTTGGTTTAGAAATTTAAAAAATTTAAAAGGAAATAAAAAGATCACTATACGAATCTTGTACTAACATTGATTCAATATGAAACTCTAAAGTCTGGACTAAGTTAAAATAATATTTTAAATGTAATATAAACTGTCTTTCATATTTGGATAACTGTCATCACATTTATATAAACTGTAATATAAACTGTCTATCATTCTTTTGGAACTTTATTTTTATCTGTGTATGGCTCACGTTAGGGGGAGCCCCAGGGGTCCCCAATAATATCAGGGAATGAGTTCCCTTTGATATCAAGGACCAGCATCAGATGGACAAACCATGAGTTCAATTCAGCTCCAAAAGCTTTTACTAAGTACCAATAATAAAACAAACTTTGCTACTACTATCCAAGCTAACGGAATTTCCCAGACTTATAGCTCTTGGTCAGACCTCCGACCATTCACTAGGTCCCAGGTCTCTCTCTCACCAAAGTTGATGGATCTGCATCATCAGTCCCTTATATACCCAAAAGCCATGAGCTTTTCTTCAGGGTGGGTTGCTTTAACCAAAGATCAGCTTTGAGGTGGAGATGTTAGGTGGTACCACACCTCTGGTTCAGATCAAAACAAATGATAATGACAGGGTTGGCCCCTTCTTCCCAGATTTTCTCTTATGTCAAAACACTGGAGAGTGTGGGAGAGAGAGAGAGAGAGAGAGAGAGAGAGAGAGAGAGAGAGAGAGAGAGAGAGTGAGAGAGAGAGTGAGAGAGAGAGTGAGAGAGAAGGCTAGTATAAAAAGATTAATCTTAATGGATGTATAGTCAGGGGAGAATCACATCATAATTTCCGGCCATGGACTTCATGCAATTCAGATGGTACTCACAAGGGTTCTTATTTCTACTCTGCAGTGGGCTAATTCTGAGTGTTCTGTCCTTTCTATAATAAAAGGGCCATGCCTCTTGCCTGAGGGCAAACTAGCAAGATCCCTCCTTTGATCTTGGCAGAGTTGGAAACATGGTACTCTCAACTTGACAGGGTGGTGGTCTCCTGGTAAATTCTAAATGTCCCACGCTGGGACCAGTGGGTATTGAGAGGAATCGTGCCCAATCTAGATAGCATTGAAATCATAGTAGAGATTATTTTAATATTCCAAGATATTCAGAGTCACTGTAACTGCCACACCCTTCTTCAGTGTTTATACAAAAGAGAGGTCACATTAGCATGAACCCCTGGCTTAAAGACATGTAAATGGCTTAAACTGTTAAGTAGCTTAAACAGCAAAGATCCAAAGCTAGCTAGGCCATGTCATCCAACACACACCTAAAGCAACTGGTAACCTTCCAAGCAAGAACTGGTATAAAAAAGTCAGCATCTAATCTTGTCCCATACACAGTTCTCTTTCATGAACTAGTCATATTTTTAGATTAGAGCTTGTATTATTTGTTACCATAAAGAAAAAAGTACTCTTTTTCAAAGCAAAGGGAAGGATACAAAAACATTGAAAAGATTATGTATCTAATTTGTCATTGATTTAATTTGATAGAAAAATCTAAATCATTTATTTTCTCTTTTTGGGAAATATAACTTCCTCAAATTCTAAAGTACTTCAATTTTCCATTTATAATATATCCTTTAATATATTTGCTTCATATTCATTTCATACTATGCTCAAATGTTTTCATTTTATATGTACAGAATTTTTATCAATAAACTATAAATTTAGAATGTGAATATAAATTCAGGAATGTCTTTCCATGAAAATATTTGTTCTGTAATATATAAAATGCAATTTTATATTTTGTATTATATACGTTGTTTATTGTATTTTTTATTTTATGTGTATTGTGTGCATTCTTATATAGTGTTGTAATGGGAATTGCTTTAATCAATCAATATTCCAGATAAATTTGTAGAAGAATTTTTTTTACATTATCACTCTATGATCTCTACCTAATTATTTTATCTCTATTACTAAATTTTTTTTTCAGAATTTAAATGCTCCTTAGCACTAAGCTTTCAGACTTTCATCTTCATTTTCTTTAAAGTTGACATTTTATTAAGCTTTACTTCGATTATTGAATATTTTGACTATCTAGTTTGACAGTGTACCACTGTTAACACATCATTATTTGATATATATTCACTTTTAGTATTTAAAATTATTTAAAATTGAAAATTTAATTAAAAATAAAAATTTCAATGACAAATTAAAATAATTTGAAATTTAAGATGATTGTAATTTTCTGTAAAATTGATATTTTAGGTTATTTATTTATCATATATATACATATATATAATTACCATATATATATATATATATGGTAGTCCTAAACAGAACTTATACTTTCCTCTACAGCCTATTATGCTTTTGTTAGTGTGTATTGAAAATGAGAACATAACGTGTGAATCTGGAATTTTTAATTCTCATTGAATTTTAATAATAAATGTTGGCTTAATTTTAATAATAAATGTTGGCTTCCTTAATATTTTCTGAGTTTCTAATGATGTAAAAATGGTCAATTTTGTGAGTCATAGAATTTTGAATAAATTCTGCTTTTATATTGTCTGTTATCACAACTAGGGCTTAATTTTGTCCACTTTCACTGACTCAAATGCATATCTGGAAGACATGCTTTGCTTTACAAAAAAAGTTCATTTAAGTTTCATAAAAATGTTATTATGGCTTTGTTTCTTATGTCATTCAATCATAACAATTTTTAATATCAACTGTAAATATTACAAGAAGTGAGACTATGATGAATAATGATGAATAATGTTTTTGTCTCCTCATGAAATAAAAATCAAGTAAAGGATTAATAACACTAATTATTACAATGTTAAAATATTGAATTTAACTTGTCTACAAATCTATGTGATTACCGAAGGTTAAAGAATCACTTCTGCTCAATAGAATAATGCAAAGCTTCACAGATGACATGACATAGTTATTGACCTTGATATAAGGAGGATTTTTACTGACATAGAAGTTGAGAAAGGCATTTTAAGCTATGATAACATTGTGAACACATCTAAAAATGTGAGAAAATATGTAGTGAACTGAAGGGTTTTGAACAATCTGGTGTAGTCTTAATGTTGGCTGTGTAGTGGAATGATGGAAAATAAAACTGGTAAAAGATATGCAGTTATCTTAAAGAACTATTTTACTCACTAGGTAATGGGAAGTAGTTAAGCAGGGAATTACGTAATTAAGTGCTTTCTAGTACTGCCAACAAAATTCAAGCCACCAATAGTCTCATCAATTCTGTTTTTATAATGCACTCTCTACTATTCTTGTTCTAGAACCGTGCCATTCAGTAATATTTATGTATTATACATTATTGAGTCTCCGGAGAATAATGTGAGTTGGGAGTGCGCTGACTGGGGTTAGGATTAAGAAATGGGTATCGCAATGTTGATCAGAATTCACTGAAGCAATCAAAATTAGAGGGAGTGAACCTAACACACTGAAGATGAATATATTGATTTATGAATCTGAGAAAAAATAAAAATGACGTTTAAGGGGAAAGAGGGGGATAATGAAGGATAGAGAGCACTAAAATAGGAACAGAACAGTGCTCAGGTTAGAAAACAGAGCTGCTCTTTGGGGGGTGCTCACCTGCATTTATAAATTTATAATTCTACTATAAATGAGTTTAAATGCTTATATAATTATATTGGCAAGTAAAACATCTTGAACACTTTCTGTCAGTTGATTTTTGAATTTCTGATAGTGTCTTTATACATACATTCAATTTTATTCCTTTATTCAAGGCTTTTGTTCATTACTTTTTTATTATGCAATTTTACTTTTCCCATCCTCTTGTTCCAGTTTGTTTTCTTTCATTTTTACCTTTATGACTTAAATTTTGCCTTTCCTGCTGTAGTTTTCTTCTAAGAAGTGAATTCTACAGTGGTGTTAACATAATGACTGCTCAATTATTTGAAGGATAAACAAATGCGTTTTATACTCATTTATAAGAATGGGGAAAATAAAAGTTGGATACATGAAAATATATGCAGTTTTTCTAGGATTAGCCAGCGTTTTCAGCCTATGTGAAATTGAATGATATTTTCTTACTATTTTCTAAAGTTACATACATTTTGTATGATGTACTCCACTTCACCTTACAGTTGAACTTATAAACATGTGTATACTCAGTCATGTATAGTTGATGATAATATGTGAAAACTGTAGAGTGATTATAAAGTATTATTAGAGGTTTTTATGTTGCATTTTCGTTTCCTTGCCTTATCGTTAAACAATTTGTCCCATGAATTGAAATGCCTGTTTAATAATGAGTATACCATAACAATTTTGAGACCGATTTTATTCTCCTACCACTTAAAAATTTACACATACTTGTGTGTGACATTTAAATATGTAATTTTTATAAGTATGCAATTTAAGTATTTAAAAGAAAAATGAGTAAATGTGAATTTCTAATTTTCTGAAACTGTTCTAAGTAGAAGTTGCAAGGTTGAATAAAAATGTAAATATGTGATATTCACAGAGGTAATATAAAAGTGTTTGCCCTCTGGCCTTAAAAAGAGATATAAAGATGGTTTGAAGATTTATTGAGCATAGCTGTCCAGGTTTATTGTAGGGGTGACCTTAAAACAGACAGTGGAAATCAAATTTGCTTCCAGTCATTAAATGATACCAAACATCTTTATATGTGTGGACATATATAAAGTATCTCAAAAAATTACAAACTATCCTTTGGAGCATCTTTAAAATATCTTTAATCAGTTCACTTAACAAATATCTATCAGAACCAGAGATTTTAGCTCATAAGTCAATCGCAGTAACCACAAAATTAAAAACAAAAACAAAATATCTACCTATATTCTAGAATACAAGCAGGGCATAAAGTAAAGCATTGTCACACTTAGAATCTAACTCTTGCTTCATCACAATATATATTTCCCATATTAAAAGTTTATTTATCCATACCTAGACTCTAGATGTATTAGGTATCTTTATTTTGTTTAACTTTGAGTTTGTCACACTAGCTGGTGCCTGAGCTACTCTCACCTCTGCTTGAGGATTGCTCCTTGAAGTGCTGGTGGCAGTAAATGTACACTGGTGAAAGAATGGGCACTGGAACATAGTTTGTACTGCCACCAGTGTCCCCACAAAAAGACAAAGAAAGGAAAGAAAAATTTAGAGACATGTACAATCCTACCTGATGAAAATGGTAATTTATTATTATGATTATTTTTAACCTCAAATCTCATTCTTTTTGTTTGCCTGATTTAGGAATGTCAACAAGTGCCCAAGTCAGCCACATCGGTGCTAAGTTTTGTTTGTTTCTTTTCACACCATCATAAATCAGAAACTCTTATTTACTCAAATTTCTTAACACTTCTTAGTACAGGCCCCACGCCTTTCCAGTGTTTTGGGTTTTTCCTGCTCCCTCAATGAATTATCATTTGGCAATGCTCTTCTCACTGGTGCTTGCTTCTTGATGATGCCTTCCAGAGTTGCTGAATGAATGTCAGTTTTGAGTCTGTGGAGCAACTCCTAACAAAATCATCATTGGTGTTTCATCTCTTTTTCTTGTTTTCAGTTTAATTCCAAAGCTAGAAGTTCTTTTACGATAGGGAGAGCAGTTTGGTTTTTGCAGTCAGTTGAAGTTCCTAGCACACAGTAAGTGTAATAATAGTGAAGAGTGAGTGAATGGAGATTCTTATTTTGGTGACTTTTCCCTGGATTTTGGGGATGACTCAGCTGTACTAATGCCTTATTCTTGGTGTTCAGGAGTTACTACTAGTAGAGCTTGATAATCATGTGTGCTGTACTGGAGATCAAATCATGGTTGACCTCTAGAAAGGGAAGTGTATTACACCTCGTACTGTCTCTCTTACCTTTAATGTAGTATTAAAACTTTGGGATAGTACATGAGATAAAAAATTATTACATGTAGAAAAATAACAAGTATATGATATTACAGAATATAGTTTCTTTTCATTTAAAACACCTTTTTACAGAGAATGAAATTATTTACATTATTGGTGCGACGCTTTCAAAAATAAAATTGTATTCCCCGCCCCCCCACCCCACCCCCTTCACCCCAGGACATTGGTGGTGGGAAATGGGCATTGGTGGAGGGATGGGTGCTGGAACACTGTATGACCGAAACCCAAATATGAACATCTTTGTAATTGTGTATCTCACAGTGGTATAATAATATATTAAACAAAAAAATTCCACAAAAAATATTTTTTAAAAAGAGAAATGAATCTCATGATCTTATTCATTTCATTCCTTGCATATGATGAAAATGGCACTTTTATGGGTTTGATTTAGTGGATTATTGAAACTGGCAATAGTTAAAACTTAATGTGGTATTTACTGTATCACACTGTTCTAACTCTTAACCTCACAATAGGTAAGTAGGACTTATGTAAATAATATTATTATTAGTTTACTTCCAATTTAAATAGACACTGTGAATTTCAGATGGGGCTATTTAAAGAAAATTGTGTCTATGACCTACAGTTTGTGGGTTAAGGTTTCATTGCATGAACATGCAACATTCCACCCTTATCCACTGTCCACTTTTTTCTACAACCACTGTATCAGTTCAATGAAGTGTTCCTCCACCAGGTTCTGTAAAATGATCAAGCTTAATTCTTTTTATTCCTTATATGAGAAAACAAATTTGGCCACTCCTAGCGGTCTGAGAGTTTACTATTAACTCTGCACTCAGGGACCACACTTGGCAGGATTAAATGTGATGCCAGGCATTGAACCAGGGCGATTTCATGCAAGGCAAGCACCTTATCTGCTGTACTGTCTCAAGCTCCAGCAAATTTAGTTCTTTTTGTCTTTCAAGAATAGTGAGCCCCGGGATGAACACAGAGTCATAGCAGAGCCTGGCAAGCTACCTGTGGTGTATTTGATATGCTAAAATCAGTAACAATAACGCACCTCATTCCCAAGGAATGGAAATATTACTGGTGCCCTGGAGCAAATTGATGAACAACAGGAAGACAGTGATACACGTGATAAAAGTGCTTTATATTGTGCATCAGACATTCTTCTAGGCACTGAGTATGCAGTACTAAAAATAGAAAGTTTTGACCTCTGTGATATATATATATATATATATATATATATATATATATACATATGTATATATGCTGTAAGTTGGCCTGTACTTTGTTCTTTGATGAACAGTAAGTAATGTAGGGTTGAGGAACAAAGCACCTGGAGAGGGGAAGAGTGGTTAGCTTATCTAGAGATTACTGTTAATACTGGTTACCGTTATCTAGAGGGGAAGAGTGGTTTACCATTATCTTTCTAGTATAGTTGCAGTCTTTTAACATAGTTAGAGAAGGTCTGATATGGTGACATTTGAGCAGAGAAATAAAGGATATAGTATCAGATCCACTGGGAACTGGGGAAATATTTTTTCAAAGAGGAAGAATAGTAAGTGAAAATTAGGTAGTGGTAAACTTTGTATACTTAAAAAAAAAAAAGACAAAGAGGCCAGCATAGTTGAGCCTATGACTAAGGGAAAGAAAATTGCTAGGATCAAAACACCAGAGAGACAGAGAAAAGTCTTGTAAGAATTGTTGGTTGGTTGTAAGGACTTTAACTTTTAGCCCCTATAAAAATCTATTTTATGAGCTTGCAAAGCATGTTTAAATATGATCTCACATCAGTCTGACCGCTTTATTGAAAGTAGAGAAGAGAAAAAGAAGACAGGATTTCAGAAGACATTGCAGCAATCCATATTAGAACTGTTGATGGTTTGGTACTAAATAAGACTGCAAGTGGTGGAGGCAGGGGTAACTGATAATTTAAGAGATTGAATTCTGGGTCTCTGTGATGAGGCTCATTCGTAGAGCACATGTGTTGTATGTATGTGTGAAGTCCTGGATTAGATTCCTAACTCCCCTTGTGAATTGAACAAAATAGTTCTTTTTCAAGGTAGAAATATAGAATTTATTGCAAGAGTATGTGTTTTAATTATTCTGTTATACTGCATTTAATGGGTATTTCATGATGAATTTGCTTTCGACAGAATCAGGAATCAGGGGCTGTCTAAGTCAATAATCTATGTCAGATATGATCTCTTTAAGAGTAACTATGAGATCACTGTTTATGTGGCTAAGTAGACTGGCTTATAGTTCTAGAATGACCCAATCTACTAACACTATAAAAGAATAAATGAAAGGATTTCAAGAGAGCAATACATACATTGCTGGGGTCAAGGATATAGCTGAGAGGACTGAGCATGCACAAGGTCCCAAGTACCACATGACCTCCCTAGTCACTGTTGGTGTATAGTTCTTGATACCCTCATTAGTACTGGAGAGCTAGCCTCCCCACCCTCATAACAATAACAAAACAAATAAAATAAATTATGTGAAAGATTTTCATGGGGCAGGTTGCCGGGGATGGCAGTGGGGGTAGGGAAACGAGCACATCGGTGTTGGGAAATGTACACGGGTGGAAGGAAGGGTGCTTGAAATCTGTATGACTGAAACCCAGTCATGAACATCTTTGTAATGGTCTATCTCGTTTGATTCAATAAAAAGAAAGAAGGAAGGAAGGAAGGAAGGGAGGGAGGGAGGAGGGAGGGAGGGAGGAGGAGGGAGGGAAGGAAGGAAACAAAGCAAGAAAGAAAAAGAAAGTAAGTTAAATGAAGGGTCTATGACCTTAAGATCAGGTAAGAGCTTAGTGGAGCAGTCATTGAAAGCCCAAAGGAAACTCCTTTTTTTTTGCTTTTTGGGTCATACCTGGCGATGCTCAGGGGTTACTCCTGGCTTATTTGTTCAGGAATTACTCCTGGCGGTGCTCAGAGGACCATATGGGATGCCGGGATCGAACCCGTGTTGGCCACATGTGAGGCACACACCCTACCCTCTGTGCTATCGCTCTGGCCCCAGGAAACTTCTTTTGACCTTAGAAAACCAGTGCCCAGAACTGTAAAAACAAATTTGTTGTTTTAAAAAAAAAAACTATTTCTAATTATATTTCCAATAATTACTATTATCTATGATAATGTTTTAAAACATTTCACTCATACTGTAGTATAAAAATTTCTACAGAAAAAAGGAATAGACAACAAAACTGACTTCTAAACTCAGTAAACTGGAGAGAGAGAGATAGGAAAGGGGAAACCAGCGGATGAGTTTCTTTGGTGGTGGGATAGCCTGAAAGCGCCATCATGGAAATGCTACCCTTTAGGTACACAAAGAGGTCTGAAGTGAACCCTCTGAAATTCCAGAATATTATAACCAGTTGGAAGTATTGGAAAAATTAAACTCAGGGAAAGGAATGGCTGCAAAAATTATAGCAGAGATTATGATGATCATTTTTCACTATTGAGTTTGACATTTTCTTTAGTGCAGGTTGAAACTGGAAAAATTTCTATCAGTGATATTCAGTAGTAGACTAGCTGGAGAAAATCTAAAAGTTTCAGTTATATGAACATAAATTGTTATGTTTTGTAGTGCTGTGATGAATCTTAAAGTACCATAATAGACAGAGAAAACCTAGGTAAGCTATTAATAGTTTAGTATCTCATTTCCTAAGGGATGTGGCTTCCACTTGAAAGGAGAATATTATAGTCTTATTTAGTATAAAATTCATATATTGTAGAAGAGTATGTTAGAGGTCCCAGTTGGGTTTTTCCTGAATTTATTATCTTACCAAGTCAAATACAGATGCATCTTTCATAAAAGAAATAAGCTCATACTAAAGTACTATCTGAGCCTCTTCGATCAACTTATTACATTTTGATGACCATTTCAACAGATGAACAGTAAAAATAGAATAACTAGGAGAATACAGATAAGGTTTAAGAAGAGTTATTGATGAACAGAAGCAGAATTCAAGACTGTAACCTTCTTAACGAACAAATGCTTTAGGTAACTAGGTTACAAAAAATTATTCCAGGAATATTTCAGCCATATACCCTGAAACATACCATCAAAAAACAACAACTCTGCTTTGGGCAAGTTGTGTTTGCATTTAGTTTGTTAGAATTAAAAGTTTTCTTTTAATATTGCTTGTAATATTGCTTTCCATAAAAAGTGATCAATTAGTAATGTCCAGGACATAATAGTTACCAGAGATAGATGCTTAGAAATAGTTATCAGAGATAGAAGGGATCTACTCTTCTTTATTCAACCCTTATTTAGAAAGTATATATTTTGTATTATATAATTTCTCAATAATAAAACATTATTAAATAAGGGAAGGAAGTTAAATGTTTGTGTAGTGGAAAAGAAGTATTATAGGGAAGAAATAGGTAAAATCTTTAGATAGTAAGATGTATAATAGAAATTATGAGAATTTGAAACTGTTCAAAGTTTAAAGTGTTGCTTAAAGAATTGTATCACAGAAAGATGATATTACTGGTGGGTTTTCCCAAAAGAATTTGAATTGACAAATTCTAAGTAATATTTTATAATAGGTATTTTATAGTCATAATCATTATGCTTTGTGGGGACCATGACCTATTCACAGAGATGTTATTGGCCTCAAATATGATTGCATATTGGGAGAGATTTCTCCTTTTTTGTTTTTAGTTATAAAAGGTAGTTATCCATATTGGTATTAAATTACTATTTTTCTAAAGAAGGGAACTATAGGTTAAAAAGATAAGGGAACATCTACTTTATAAGAACTATTATGGGGGCCGGAGCAATAGCACAGGGGTAGGGCATTTGCCTTGCACATGCCCAGCTGACCAGAGATTCGATCCCGGCATCCCATATGGTCCCCTGAGCACTGAAAGGGAGTAATTCCTGAGCGAAAAGCCCAGAGTAACCCCTGAGCATCGCTGGGTTTGACCCAGAAAGCAAAAAAAAAAAAAGGAACTATTATGTAAACATGACATTACCATAATGAAAGGTTGAAAATACCCACATATTTTTCCTTCAGTGCATAAGATTGTACAATTTGATTTGACAGGTCCTGAAATTTATTTCTACATTCCTTTATTTCAGGGAATGTTCTGTGGATTCATTAAACCAGTAGAATATGGTAGATGTAGTATTACTTCACAAAAATATCTAAGAGTGTGAATTGAAACATACAATGATACCTCAGAAGTATTTTGCCTTCTAAGTTATTGGCGGCAGTTTGCCATTCCTTTTGAAGTCAACTTCATAAAATTACCTAAGATATTATAATCATATAAAATATCCTTTGATGACTCTATGAAAAACACAATACTGTGTTTCATAGAACATTGCACTGACCTAGTTTTTAGCTTAGCTTTTTTTATTATGTTTTTAGAATATCAAAAACAAATGATCACTTTATTTCTTGGTAACTTAAGAATAAAAATCACTTTGAACAGCTAAGAATTCTACATTTTTTCAATTTTTATACTTTTAATTAAACATATAAAAACCTTTGTGGTTTAGTTTTATTCTTCCTAATTTAAAATGAGATCATACATCCTTTAAAGCAAGAACCAGAATTATACTGGTGAATATCTTAGTGGTTAAAACTGCACAGGTAAGTTTGTGTAATGGTGTTTTAAAAAAGACATTCCCAGGCAATTAGCTGAACGCATGAAGAAAGAAATTAAAGAGTGGGTGGAAAAAGAGCTTCATATTTTTGACAATAAAACAATAGGAGATGGTTTTTAGTTTGGTACAAGAAACAAGGTGAATATCTGTATAAGATTACTGTCTTTTGCTCTTTTTAAATAGTGGGAGATGGTGTATAATCTATGTAAATCTGTTATAGAGCATTGAAGTTTCCTTTTGTTTGATCTGCAATTGTTGTTGTATGCTATTAGGTAAATTTTGATGCACTTTCAATAAAGAGGACTATTAATGAATTAGTGTTTATAAGTCTCTTTGAGCTTATCAGATGAAAGGTGTTAGTTATATAAGTGTAAAGTAATAGTATTGTGCTGGTTTCCATGGCAACAGCAACTTTCCCACTTGGCAGAGCCTCAGAATATAAGGTGGGTGAATTAAAGTTTCTCTAATAACTTTTGCACTAATTTAAAATGTTTCATGTTGCTGCTTTACTATTACATAGATGCTTAATTTTCATTATGATAAATTATATTTATTCATCTAACCTCTTGAACTTCTCACTGGTGTTTTGTGCTCCTATGATTATCTAAGAAAAAAGACAATACTTTTTTTAAAGACAAGGACATAATAACTTTCAGTACATTATTTCTAAATCATCTCTTTAGTATCTTTTCTACTACAGTGTGATCAAAATAATTTTCACTCAGTTTTTTTTTTTATCACTAGTAATATGGAAATGTAGTGGAATCCATTTTGAAAAAGATTTTGGTGAAGAATGAATTTGGTCAAGTTCTTTGCATATTTTGTGTTCATAGTAAATATGTAATAAATATTTGTTTTTCATGCATATAATAAATGCTCCTAAGACAGTAATTATCTTCAATTTTCCCAGTATCATGCAGGATAGTACACGGAGAAAGATTGTCACATAAATGGAGGATCAATGGCACAAGACTACGGGCTACTGGAGAGGCAGGGACGTATCAGTCCTATGGATAGGAGAAGGAGCCATAAGCGGTAGTGGGCAGAAAAATGTTGAGTAACTGACCCAGGAGAGTTAAATTCAATAGATATTACTGTTATTATATAGACACTCAATATCCACATTATTGTATGTAGTACCTGCTGATTATCGAATGATCCTTGAGCACTTAAAAATCTAGCACTTAAAATAAATATCATATAGAAGTGAATTTTTACTTTATTTAATTTTCATTGAGTTCAGTAGTCATATGTGGATAGATATAATATGGGACAGTGGAGATCTAGTATAAATTTTACTTATTTTTTACTGAGGAATCATTTTTATTAACTTTGAATTTGAATTCTACAGCTTCAACCTGTCTGTGTTATTCAATTACCCTTTCTTATTCACACATGAATAAAAATGAACTTTTTTCTCTCTCTAGATTTCCCCCTTTTTTTTCTTATTTCTATTTCTACCCACGATTTTCTCTTCACTAACTTTTTGTAATGCTTTCTATATATTCATCTGTCCACTTTCCTCTTACCAAGTAATTACTTGTACTTTACATTAACCTTTGTCATTTTACATTTTTCCCTACCTCAGAGAAAATTGTTTTATTCTTTTGATAAGACATTTTATTCTTTTGATCCAATTTCCTCTTATTTATAAGTTAAGTCCTTTGTTATTACTTTTCTTCAATTTTCTCTTATAACTGTTTCTTTCATTTAGTTTATTTTTATCTAATTTTTTTTTGGGGAAGGGCTTACACCTGGCAGTGCTCAGGGCTTACTCCTGGCTGGACACTAAGGGATAATCTCCTGACTTGGCTCTGTTCTTAGTTCAGAGCAGAGCTTTCCTTGCTGTACTACCTTACTGGCTTCTCTCTCATTAATTTTAAATATGGGGCCAGCGATAGCACAGTGGGTAGGTTGTTTGCCTTGCATGCGATTGACCGGGGTTCAACTGCTGGCATCCCAGATGGTCCCTTGAGCACCGCTCGGAGTAATTCCTGAGAACAGAGCCAGGAGTAACCCCTGAGAATTGCCAGGTATAACCCAAAAAGGCCAACTATTAAAAAATAAATCATAACTTGATCTCCTTTTCTTTCATTATCAAAGTCTTAAATCAGTTCTGTTGGCAATACTTAACATCTCACTATTGATTTTTTCTTAATTATCTTATCACTTAATCATATACATTGGATTTTTATAGATCATTGATGACTTTGACTATCTTAATTATTACCAACCTTGACTTAAAATATCTGTCACAGGGACCAGGGATAAAGCTTAGCAGCAGAGTACTTGCATTGTATATGAGACCCTGTAAATGATATGTAACACTATGAATACAGATGATTAAATCCTGACATAATTCCTTGGTGTCAACTTGAATATTGTTTATTCTTTGACTTTCTAGCATTATATTATTTTACATTGCCCCTGTGTCTTTGTACATTTTCTTGTTTCCTTAGATACATCTTGTTTCCCTGGCCTATAGCACTATCATTATGTACTTACTACCTGTACATAATCTTCAGTTGCCTTCAATACCAGAGCACCCAATTTTGTTGCTCTGAACTAAGTGAAAATATGACCTTAATGTAATATCAGGGCCAGAGAGATAACTCAAAGGACAATTCATAATTTGCATGTCTTAAGCAGATTTCATCCTCAATACTGCGTGTTTCCCAGCACCTGTGTCAAGAGCACCTGTGAGATCAGGATGTATGACCAGTGCTGAATGTGACCCAGAACCACAAATAAAATGTTGTTTGCACAAAAGAGCTGTATAATAGTTATACAGCTCTGATGTGCACAAAATGTATGTATGTATAAAGATCTCTAGCTTGTTCTTTAGTAAAACTGGACAGTTCTGACACAAATTTTCCCCTTCTTCCCAAACATTTTCTCTGGTCTAGAGAATCTAGGAAGCTTTTGAGACTCTTACAAAGTGTGTATGAAATTAAAAACTGTTTTCATAGTTATAGTAAGGTATTGCTTGGTATTTTCATCTTTTAGATTGTTTTCTCATAAATAAACAATTGAGTTGTCCAGTGGTTAAATGCTGCATGGTGATGTCATTGTTCTGACAGGCAAAGGAACGTATGCTTGTCTTTCTTGTGACTTAAGCATTTCTCAGGTTAATAGTATTGAAGAGGAGAAGAAAGTTTGTCCTAATGTCTGGGTTGTGCTGTGCTGGTAAGGCAATCAAATCATAATCAGATAGTAGGAATTATTATTTTATGTATGTGGGGATCTACATACATATGTTGGTTCTGTGATGAGTAAGAAAGAATCGGGTATCCCTCTTGAGCTGAGGGATAAAATGGGGGCCTGGGGTTTTAAGGAGATGGAAGGGGTTCTCATATGATGAGAGTGACTCATAACAAAGACCAGATGTTCTGCAATTAGATGTTTTATTCTACAATATAGTTTTGTCCTACAGAGAGATTATTTCTATTAAAAAGTCCATTTTTATTTTGGTTTTGGCCATACCCTGAAGAAAAACCCAATTCTGAGAATGAACCCAATTTTCATTCTTCTGGGCAATTAGGAAATGGTAAAAGTTGTTGGAGAGCCTCCAAGGCCTTGCTTCATCATAGCTAAAATAATCTTCATACACAAGTAGAAAGTTTTAGGAAGGCCTGTGTTGACCATCTCGGAGGCTTACTTTCAGTAACTAATAAAATAAATATAAATAAATTCCACATAAGCAGATACTTGGCTTGAATGGGAAGGATTTTGAGTAATATTTAAAATAGGAATATGATCATAGAGCAAAACGTTTGAGTTTCTGTTGTAACCTAATATTATCAGTCCTTTGCTGTTTATCCATGAATATATTAATATATTTTATATACCTCTATTTAAATGTTACCTATTTTCTAATGTTTTGGTGGGACACTAAATTTTTCATCAAACCACTCTTTATTTTTACTTTTATTTTTACTTTTATTTTTACTTTTACCTGTCGTAATTTATCTGCATCTTTTAAAAATTACATTTAGGGGCCGGAGTGATAGCCCAGCGGGTAGGGTGTTTACCTTGCAGCGGCCGGCCCATGCCGGCCAGGGTTCGATCCCTGGCATCCCATATGGTGCCCTGAGCACCGCCAGGAGTGATTCCTGAGTGCAGAGCCAGGAGTAACCCCTGCGTATTGCCGGGTGTGACCCCAAAAAGAAAAAAAAATTACATTTAAATTATTAGCATATTTGAGGATTTATTGATTTTCTTAATTCATGATCCAAAGACTATATGAATTCTAATCTTGTATTTATACTGAACTTTTAAATATTTCAGCCATTCAGTTATGTCTTTAGTAAATATAATTATCATATTGTTCGACTACCACTCCTTTTTAAAAAAAATTTGGTCTCAATTGTGAGTTTGATATTTTAAAAGCCCTCAGGATGCTTTAATATCTATCTCTTACTGGGTGATCAAGTTATAACCAACTTAGTAATGTAGTCATTGAAAAACATGGCTCTTCAATGAGTAAGGTTCATTTTACAAAAGTAGCAAAAGTAACATGTGATAACTCCATAGAATTGGGTGACAGAAAATGCTTTAGAAAGTTTGTTTAAATGAAAATGTTGCTAGCGTCAAATCATACTCTTCTGTAAAATAGTGAAGTATAAAAATATTTTAATATTACAGATTTACTTCTAGGAAACCATGAAAATTAATAACTAAAATATTGGTAAAATACTCATCACACACTAGGTTCCTCTCTTGCCATCACTGTATCACTGTATCACTGTCTTCCCGTTCATCATCGATATGCTCGAAGGGGCCCCAGTAACATCTCCATATGTCCTGTCTCATGCTAGTAGAGCCATAATTATTAAAAATTATATTTAGACTTCAGGGGGTGTGTTGTCTCCATTTGTGTCATTTTGTCTTATAATTACTTTAGAGACATACATATTTTTGAGTTTTTAGGATAGTTTATCCTATCCTAAAAATTATTTTTATCTCTTTTTCATGATAAGCCCCAATGGCATTATGAAAGGAAATTCATTGAATACATAGGTCAGTGTACACAAGAGGTCATTTTTTCTCCCCACTTTTTTTTTTTTTTTGCAGAGGGGGCTCCTGAGCATCTCGGTGTCAGAGGGGCTCGTCCCAACAGTACCTGGACCACTGTACTTGATATGAGTGCTGACTCAGACGCAGGGCAGGAGGATGTGTTGCTATTTGATATGTGGACTGCTGAGGAAAACAGACATCCGTTCATTACTGCCCACAACCTACTCCCCCATGACAGCCAGTTAATTATTCATTAAAATTTTTCTTTGGGATTCCTTGGTGTATAATACTGTTAATTATAGGTTTTCATGCATAGAACATTCCAGCAGCACACCTCCACCAGGGTAGTCACTTCCCTCCACCATTATCCCAGTATCTGCCCCACCCCACCATCTGTGCCCCCTTGTTATAGTTCGGTTTGTAGACCAGTTCTCATATTCTGTTGCTTTTTGCCTTTGTTATTCCCTTAACACGTGTAGTTATAGTCACATTAAAGAGTTTCTGTACCTGCCCCTCTTCTTAAAACTTACTTCATTCAGTGTAATACACTCTGATTTCATCCACATAGAAGCAAATGACGTGATTTCAATTTTCCTTATAGCTGAGAAGAGTATTCTCTCTCTCTCTTTTCTCTCTCTCTCTCTCTTCCCCCTCTTTTTAATTCAGCAATGTGTTCTTAGACAGTGGGTTATTTCCAGGTCATGTCTATTATGAATAGTGCTACAGTGAATGTAGGACCACACTTTGCAGAATAGAGATTTTCTGCTGAGATAGATAGAGATGACCATTTATAAATGTATTTTTCTTCTAGTATGAATCCTTACATGTATTTCCAGTTCTTTTAGTTATATAGTCTATAGTTTTTGGCAGGTAGTTCTTTCTATGCATTTAGTAAGTAATCCTTTTTTTAAATTTCATTTTTGGAATAAATTTTTAAATGGGATTTAAAAAAAATTCTGATCCACTATATTGCTTGAATATAGAAATTCAACTGACTAATTTTGTGTTTTTATGACTTCGCAGAACAAAATACTTTCTGGTAGATATTTATTGTTGATGATACTTTAGGAATTTCTGTGCAATTATTATGTAATTTGCAAATATTGATAATTTTCTCTTTTGAATATTGAATTCTTTTTTATATTATCCTTTCCTCGCCTAATTGCTCAGTATATGGCTTCTTAAACTATACTGAAACTAGTGATGGAAGTGGGATCCTTATCTAATTCCTTTTCTGAATGAAAAAGCTTTGAGAGACAAGTGAGAATTATGTTAGCTGTGAGTTTTTTCACAGAGGAAGTCTATTATATTGATGCTTGTTTCTTCTATACCCAGTTTTTTGAGTGTTTTTAATCATAAAAGAATGTTGAATCTTGACATCCATTTATATGATCATAATTTGTGTGTGTTTACTGGGAGAGAGAACTCCCAGTAGTACTTTGACCAGTAGTATGACTCATTCTGGGTGGTCCTTGAGGCCTATATGCAGTGTAGAGGAAGGACCTAGGGTTAGCTAAGCACTAGGCAAGTACCCCTGTACTGAATCTCCATCCCACCGATCAAGTGAATTTTATCTACTCCTGTCTACATGGTTGATTGTATTAGTCAGTTTATGTAGGTGAACTGTCCCTGAGCCCTAGGATGAATTACATTTGGTCATGATGACGAATGATTCTCTTAGTGTGTTGTTGACTTGCTAGTGTTTTATAGAGGAATTTTATATCAGTGTTCTTTGAGATACTGGGTTGTAGTTTTCCTTGTGTGCTCTCACAGTGTGTGTGTGTGTGTGTGCGCATGTGTGTGTATGCGTGTGTGTGTGTGTGTGTGCATGCACTCTCATGTGTGTGCATGTGTACACTCATGTTTTCTTTATTTGACTTGAGAATAGAAATTTTGCCTTAAAAAGTGTGTTTGGGAGAGATCCTTCTCTGTAATTTGGAAGAGTTTTAGGCTTGGCATTCTATGAAAGTTTTATTGAATTCATTTGTGAAGTCTGGGATTCTTTTCTAAGTTAGTTTTATTATTTTGATTCTATATCTGATATTGATCCTTTCAAAATTTTTATTTATTCCTCTTTTAAAAGTTTGCTTCTTTGAGGGGTACAGTGAGCAGTGTGCTCACCTTGCATATGACATACCTGGGTTTGATCCCTGGCACAACATGTAGGCCACAGAACCTTGTCAGGAGTATCCCTGAGCAGAGTCAGGAGTAAGCCCTGAGCACTGAATATTGCCCCCAAACAAACAAAATTGCCACTACTATATCAGCCACTGTTTTGGAATGTAGTTTTTAATGTTTCTCTTATGAACTTCTTTTTATGTTGTTAGTAACTTCACCTTAATCATTTCTAGTTCTTTCAAGTTTCAGGTTAAATTATTTAAAATATTTTTTGAAAGTCTTTTTATTGATGTAGGACTAATATCCAAGTACATCCTTAACTCTGTTTTTGCTGCATGTCATAAGATCTAAACACTCATCTTTTTAATTGTTTTCCTACTAATATTTCATTTTTTAACTTCTTCGTTTACTCAAGGGTTACTCAGAATCATTTTGTTTAGTCTCCACATACTTGCTTTTTATTCTCCCTGTTTTTAGTGTGCTGGTCTTTTCTAGTCATATGAAAAATAGTCTTGATATGAGTTCAGTCTTTACAACTTATTAAGACTTCTTGTAAATATCAGCTTACATATCCTGAAAAATGTTTCAGGGACACTTGAGGAAACTGCACAATCATCTTTTGGGCATATAAATTTCTATATATATGTTATATCTATCTTTTAATAAAGCTGACCTTTATTTTCATGTTATTCTTTTAACTAAATGGTGTGTCCATGGCTAAATAAGGTTAGTTGATAATCACCTACAGTTATTGTGTTGCTGTCAGTATATTCCTTGATATCTGTTAATAATTGGTTTGTGTATTTGACCTTATGTTGGGTACCTATATATTGATCACTGTTATAGTTCTTTGAACAATATCTAATATTTGTCTCATAACCTTTTTGAGCTGAAAATTCTTATATTTTTCCAGTGAAGTAAAAACAGGTTTTACTCAGAAGTTCTGATGAAGGGTTGGGGAGTTGGGTGTGAGTATGGGGAGGAGAGAGAGAAGGAGATAGAGATAGAGAAAGAGAGAGCGATGCTCAAGGGAACATGGGCATATCCAAAGAAGACACAGAGCCCCAGTATGCATCTCAATGTTAATGCATGAAGGTTTGAAATATACATTTTCAGATGGCAGATGGTGACACATGTGCTTGGGTAGCACTTGAACCTGAAAGATTCGTTTATCAGATCTGATGAAAGAAGTTTGTGCCCTTTACAGTATGTGTTTGAAGTACCTGGTTGTAACCTTCCACTCTGAACTAATATTTGCCTTTATGTCTGATATGAGATTCCTGTATGCACTTTTATGCATTGTGAGAGGCTATACAGTTTTTAATACACCCAACCATCTTTCATTTTCCCATTGTTAAATTCAGATCTTTCACAGTTAATGTTGTTTTATTATTTTTTGTTTTGACATTTAAACAATATTTTATTTTTTATTATTATGCCACGAGATAGACATTTACAAAGGGGTTAATGACTGGGTTTCAGTCATACAATGTCGCAGCACCCATCCCTCCACCAGTGCAATTTCCCACTTGTATTCCCCAGATTCCATCCTTCCAGCCTGCCTCTATAACAGGCATTCTTCCTCCTTTTCTTCTTCTCCTTCTCCTTCTTCTTCCTATCCTTCTTATTCTCATTCTCCTTCTCCTTCTTCTCCTTCTCCTCCTCCACCTTCTCTTCCTCCTCTTCCTCCTCCAACTCTTCCTCCTCTTCCTCCTCTACCTTCTCCTCCTCCTCCTTCTCTTCCTCCTCCTCCTCCTCCTCCTCCTCCTCCTTTCTACTCCTTTTCCTCTTCTTCCTCCTCCTTCTCCTCCTTCTCCTCCTCTCCCTTTCTCCCATCTCTTAAACATTGTAGCTTGCCATATATACATTTACTGGTTATCATGTATATCCCTTTGCTTACATTCAATGTTCAGTTTTAGTCTAGTGTTACCATTTCAAACAATTAGTAGAACACTGGTATATATTTATATCCCACAGATAAATGCAGTAATTCTATATATGTCCTTTACCTTCTGACTGATTTAATTGAGAAGCTTTTATTCTGGAAAGACTTCAGCTAAGAACAGCAGGAAGGAGTCTTCCACCTTCTGCCTGGAGCTGTTTCCCTGCCCGTTCTCAACAGCCCATTTAGTCAACAGTAGTTTCAAGTTGCAGGACTGGCCATGAAAACAAGCAACTTTGCAGCCAGAAAGATAGACTTAAATTGCATGAATAAGGGTTAGTCTTTTCCGCATGCATGCTTCAGTACATGTGTGCATGAGTTACGTGTGTGATGCTTGTGGTTTTGCTGTGTGACATGAAGGACTCGGGAACCTGGTTTGCCTGAAATTTGGTTCTTAGTTGGGGGGTCCCTTCTGACTGGTTTTACTCAGCAGGATGATCTCCATGTCCATCCATATGTAGGTAAATTTCATGACTTTATTTTTCTGATGGCTGCATAGTATTCCATTGTGTTGATGTACCATAGTTTCTTTAGCCATTCTTCTGTTCTCAGGCACTCAGGTTTGTTTCCAGATTCTGGCTATTGTGAGTAATGCTGCGATAAATATAGAAGTGCAGACGATGTTTCTGCTATGAGTCTTTGGGTCTCCAGGTATATTCCCAGAAGTGGTATTTCTGGGTCAAACGGGAGCACAATATCAAGTTTTTGGATGAATGTACATATGGTTTTCCAAAAAGGCTGGACCTGTTGACATTCTCACCAGCAATCGACGAGAGTCCCTTTCTCCCTATATCCACGCCAGCACTGATTTTTCTTGCTCTTTTGGATGTGTAGTGTGAGGTGATATCAGTCTCTGTAGTGTGAGGTGATATCTCATTGTTGTTCTGATTTGCATCTCCCTGATGACTAATGATATAGAGCACTTTTTCATATACCTTCTAGCCATTCGAATTTCTTAAGTTTGTGAAAATTTCTGTTCATTTCTTCTCCCCATTTCTTAGTGGGATTGGACTTTTTCACATTTATTGTTATTGTGTGCTTTTGTTCCCCTTTTTATTTTTGGTTTTAGGGTCACAACTGTTGGATCACAGGCTTACTACTGGTTATGTGCTCAAAGATTATCCGATAGGACCATATGTAGTGTCAAGGACAAATTTGGGTCAGCTGAGTTCATGATAAGTATATGACAGGCTGTACTAACTCTCTGGCCTAAGAGTTATTGTTGATACTTAAAACTTTCTGTCATATTTTGTTTTCTGGTTATTTTGTATTTCTGATTTCCCCCATTTTTATTTCTATGTTCATATTTATGCGGATAGTTTAATATGGTGGTTCTCTTCATTTCTTGATTTTCATTTCTGTTACATTATGTAGTTATGGTGATTGGAGTGAGGGATCTTTTATACTTTTTAAGAATTGTATATTCTGAGTGAAATTAGCCAGAAGGAATAATTAAACATAGAATGACTGCATTTATTTGCAGGGAGATATATATATATATATATATATATATATATCCCCTGCAAATAAATATATATAATATATGTATATATTCATATATTATATATAAATAAAATATATATATTTGTCAAAACAAATATATATATCCTGCAAATATATATATATTATATATATATACACAGGCACATATATGTCTATATATGCACACACACACATATATACACACACGCATGTGCATTACTTGTATCACTTTTCTTTCCCTTGTTCATTGATTAGCTTCAGCGGGCATTAGTAACATCTCCATACATCCTGTTGCAAGCAAGTGTAGCCCAAGGGCATCTGCTTGCTCCAAGAACAGGAAGAGCCTCAAACCACTTCTTTATGTCATGGGAATGAGGTCCATAATTGTTACTGGTTTTTGGCATATCAAATAAAACACGGTTAGCTTGCCAGGCTCTGCTGTGTAGGCAGTATACTCTCAATAGAAGGCTTTCATATCAAGCATTTACTGATGAAACTCAATGGAGAGAGATCAGCTTTTCCCTTGGGTGGAGCTCTGAGGAGCTGTGGAGTCTGGATGTTGAGAATGACTGACCTCATTGTATGGGGTTTCCCTCTGGCTTCTTGCTAGGCTCACTGGGATGACAGTCTATGGCTAGAACGTGCCTAGAACTCTATAGAGTGTATAAATGTGAAAGATCCTGGGAAGGCCCTGATCTGAACATCCAGCATTATCTAAGACTGTCGTGCAGCCCCAGAGTGGCCACACGCCAATGGAGCTGTGGGTCTGGAGTGTCTCTCTTCCAGGGTTGCTGACCTGGAGGTGGATGAATGGGAGGAGGAGCCTGATATATACATGTTTGTATGTATATATATATACAATTATATATGTATATACATACATATACATATATGCACATACATATGCATGTATATACATTTATATATGCATGTAAATGTATATATTACAATACCAATATCCAATACCAGTAAAAACATGGATTAGGAAGTCTTGTCAGTAGTTGGAATCAAATGCAAATATGTTTCATTCAGAAGTTAGGTAAGACAGAGATGGGAACACTGTGCTAATAATCACTGGAAATGACAATACTAGCCTAGAACTGAGCATTGAGTATAGGCAAAGGGATACACATGATATCTCTAAATGTATGTATTTCAAACCACAATGTATAAGAGAGAAGGGAGAGAGAGAGAGAGAGAGAGAGAGAGAGAGAGAGAGAGAGAGAGAGAGAGAGAGAGAGAGAGGAGAATACAAAGCCCCAGCCATAGATGAAGGCTGGGGAAGGGGGGTGATTGGGGACATTGGTGGTGGGAAATGGGCACTGGTGGAGGAATGGGTGCTGGAACACTGTATGACTGAAAACAAACATCAATATCTTTTGTAATTGTATATCTCGGATAATATGAGATATACAATTACATCTCATGTTATAAGAAATACAATAAATATGTGATAAATATTAAGTAATAAGTTTAATAAATATTAAATAAAATGTGATATAATAAATATTAAATAAAAAAGAATTGTGTTTTCCGATGATATTGTCTGGTCGTTATTTACTATAACAGTTCCAATTTCAGTAGTTTTCTTCCTGCCCTTCTATATTTGATTGCCTTATATTAGCATTATGTTTTTGTTACTCTGAGATTGCTGTGTATTATCTTGCTCAATAACTTTTGACCCATCTTTTATTTATCCTTCTTTTTGTGGTAAGAGGTCTTCTTTTAAATTTATTTTGTAGTACAAGTCTCATAGGGGAAAAACTCTGTTTTTTTTTAATCAATGGAAGTCTTCATTATATGGATAATAATCTTGAAGGGTAAAATATTCTTGGCTGGCAGTTTTTGTCTTATACTCTGTGAATATGTAATTCACTGTTCTGTTTCCATGGAACATAACAGGAAGATGTAACAGGAAGATGAGATGTCTGGTGAAAGATGGAAAATTTGAGCAATCATCATTGCTTCCTTCTATTGAGTTGATAAATCATTTTGTAATAAAATTTAGATTGTTAAAATATTTTTCATAAACTGCATATTTTTATGCATAGATAAATTAGATTTTTTTAACAAATATTAAAAGCTTAGATCTGTGATATGAAAATTATAGGGGAGATTTAACATTTTAAAATGGCTATAAACTTCATCTTAGGTACTGTGAGCCTGTTTTCTTTGCTAGAATTCAGTTGCGTTCAGAGGTGATGAATTGCCTAACTCAGTATATTTCAACAGGGTGATAAAAAAGAAAAATTGCTCTGTGCCAATAGGTAGTTCAATGGATTGAGTGCTTCCTTTGCATTAAGGAGACCTGGCTTTGATCCTCAACACCACATGGTGCTCTGAGCACCGTGAGTAGCTGGAGTCTACTGGATGTAGGTCCCCTGCCCTCCTAAACCTCAAAAATAAAAAAGGAAATTAACTCATTTCTCAGAATGCTATTCAAGTTAAGTTTTTTGATTTTAAGGGCTAATTATCACTGGAAGAATATTTTCTTCCTGAGTTATGTAGGTTACTACTATTATGTAGTTATGTTCGTACTACTATCATCCAAGTTGAGATGTTTAGACGTATATTCCATTTCTTGGTCAATAGCATTTATGCTTTGTGTTTCCTGTTCTTTTTTGTCCATTTCTGTGATATCTGTAGAAAAAAAATTTGTCTCTTTTGTGTATTTGATATATTGGTCGCAATCAACAGTGCATAAATGTTTTCTTATCAGAGATTTTGAATTGGCTTTGATGGATTTGGTTTTGCTTTTTCTAGTTAGAACTATTTTCCTTGTCTAATTTAATGATTTAAAATTATTTAAAGCATATTGTTTTTCAAATACAATTAAACGATCCTTATGTTAACTTATTATCAATATATAGTATTTTATAATTTGTGTTTTAAGATTTGTTACTAAAATAGCAACCCATATGTATGTCATAATATGTTATTTATAAATTAGTTTCACGATCTTTTGTTACGTATCTTACCATTATAAAATAAATATATCCAGTGTCAGAATTTCAGTTAAAAGAGTAAACTTAATAAGAATGCAAGACTTCATAGTTTTCATATTCAATAAAGGTGCAGATAAGCACAAATTATCAATGTTTTTATACATGTGTTTAATGGTATGCTATTTTTTTTCTTGGTTTATTAGTCTTATACACTAATTTGAATGATGAAACTAATTAGAATTGAAGGCATATAAAGAAAATTGTAAAATAAAACCCATTCGGATTTTATATTAAACAAGTACTTTTAAATAGGGTGTTTTAGACCATAAAGAGCAGATCACATTAGGAATGAAGAGATAGGACAACAGAGAGGGAGCTTGCCTTGCATAAAACCAGTCTGGTTTAGACTCCAGGCACCATATATGGTCTGTGAGATTGCAAGGAGGGATCCCTGAACCCAGAACCAGGAGTAATTCTGGCTGCTTTGGGCCAAAAACCAAAACAAACACACATTTTAATGTGCAGAATTTTAATAGATTTCTCCATAGTTCACTAGGGAATGTCCAAAATATGTGAAAAAATGCTGTTTTAGTGGTTATCAAAGACATACAGACTGAAACAGCAAAGAAGTACCTCCCTGTGGCTTTTAATATGAATATGATAGTAAAATATAGAAATAATAAGTGTTTGTGAACTATACACAACTTTGAACCATTACATGTTGCTTGGGATTATAAAATAATTCAGTCTCTTGGGAAAATAGTTTGGCAGTTCTTAAACATATAGTGTGTATTATCTGAGAATTCGACTTATAGGAACATCCTCAAGAGAAATGAAAGTATATATTCACACAAAATTTGTGTAGGGGTTTGGGATTTATTTCATAAGTATGAGGTCCTGGATTTGATCCCCAACACAACAATAAAGAAATAAAACTTTGTATATGGTTCATAGCAGTGTTTTCATAATAGTAAAAAATTGTGAATAGCTGATTAATAGTACTGGTATGTGTTACAACATGGAAAAATATAAAATAATGTGAAAAATGGAAGATGTCCCATGAGAAAATAAAGTCAATTATTACTCAATTCCTTTCATCTTAAATGTTTAGATTAGTTAATAAATAAAGGTAGAAAATGGGTTAGTTTGCAGGGACTGATGGTAAGGGAATGGCTCAAGGTAACTAACAGGTATGGGATATTTCTTGCAATTATGAAAATGGTGCAGAATTGTATAGCAATGGTGATTTAATACCTCTACCAATGACCAATATTTTGCAGTTTATTAAAAGGGTAAATTTTAGATTTCAAATTTGCATTAAATATTTAAATTGCATTAACTAGTTCATGAAAAATGAACTAGTTTCAGAGGCCCCATTCACTCTCAAAAGAATAAACATCTCTGAATGCAGCAGTTATGTGTACCTAGGTAAAGAAGTCAACATGATGAATGACCTAAAACCTGAGCTGCGCAGGAGGAAGAGTGCAGCATGGAACGCCTTCAAGAACATCGAAGAAATAGTTAAAAGGACAAAGAACCTCTGGCTCCTGCATATCTCTTTGACTCCACTGTTCTGCCTGCATTAACATATGCCTCAGAGACCTGGGCCCTACAAAAGCAGGATGAGAACGCTATTGGGGTCTTCCAAAGAGGAATCAAAAGAGCTATGCTTGGAATATCATGCCTCACTCAAGCGAGAGAAGAAATCCGCAGTTCCAGTCTCAATTGCTGTTCCAGAGTCAGGGACGATGTCTCGTTTTCCAAGGCATGGAAAATAAGATGGACTGGACATGTAATGCAATTTGGAGACAACCGCTGGACTAGAGCCGTTACTGACTGGATCCCATGAGACGACAAAAGATCATGTGGCCGCCCACCTACAAGATGGTCAGACTTCTTCATCAAGACCCTGAAGGAATGGTTTGAGGCTCTTCCCTATTCCTGAAGCAAGCAGAGCCATTAGGCTTCACTGGCACGTGATAGGGTCAAATGGAAATGTAACTGGCGCCTTCTCAGTAATGAATAATGGGATGTCAAGTGATCAAGTGATTTAAAAATAACTGTTAAAGAAGGAATTGCAAAATGAAGTTTGTCAGTTCTTGAAATATAATAATTATATAGAAGATAGTCCTTCCTGCCATGTACTAGTCTGTTATTTTCAGTATAGTTGTTGAATTACCAGTCCCTCAACGCTGGTATGGGAGCCAAAACCTGTTCCCTCTCCAGAGTTTCCTAAGTTCTAGATTTTATTGTATTTGCAGGATGTTTAATTTAGCTGAGAATAAACTAAGGCTTCAGATTAAAGAAGAAATAAACTACAAAGGAGACTGGTTAAATCGGCTGTGAGTATGAAGAATAGCACTCAAAATTTATTAAAGCAATAATTCTTAAATTGTGATTATTAGGGGAAAATGCTTACTACCAATTTGTTAATTGTGGAACAACCTAACATGCTCATTAAGTATGTGTTGAAGAGGCCATTGAAATCAGTCATGTTTTCACTTGGGACCCTTGAAACATAAATAATTTTATTCTAGAAATTATAAAATTTAATCACCAAAAGTTTAAACCTGCCAAATCAGTGTTAGAGTGGGAAATAAAATTTGCATCTCTTGGAAGTGCATTTCATGCTGACTCTGTGATCCTTGCTTTGTATCAAACAAGGATTTAAGGTTCTCTAAATTAAAGTGAAGCATTTTCACACATATTTGAAGATTCTTAAAATAATGAATACATTAATAATCCTCCTTACTTAAGAATGAAGTGTTTTGTGTTCTGTGAAATCATATCACGCTAATTATGATTTTACTTCAAGTTAATTTTCAGAGCATTGACAATTATTTGTACCTTAACAGGACTACTCAAGTGTGATGCTGGGATTGAATTTACTGAGGATTCTGTATCAAGGTTGACTTAGAAGTCTTGAGGAAATTCTGGAAGAAATAGGTACGTGACATGAACTTTCGTAATACTTTTCTTTTGTTCATCATGTGTTTATTTTATGAAAACTTTATACTTGAATTATTTTGCTTAGTTTTTATTTGCATAGGTGTTTAAAAAATTCATCAGTGAATCAGAAAAACGTGTGTGGAAATAAGAATATTTGCCACTGTTTAACTTCTCAGGTGTTGTGTTTTATTTTTTGTGTTCTTTCTATTAAATTTCATCTCATTTAAAAAATAACTTGCACTTATTCACATGCAAATTTGGTTAAAATACTGAAAGGAAATACTTAGGTATGAAAATCATGAGTTTTATTCCCCTTTCTTTTGTTTTGAGGCACTGTATATCAAGTGGTTAGAAATTGTTCTTCAAATTGAAAGTTAAACTTCTTTTAATATAATGATATGTTTTTAATATTTGCAATTTTAATCTGGGGATTTTAATTCATTGTTTTGAACAAAGTCAGGACTCTGAAAGAAGGCTTCCATGGTTTTATAAGAGATATAGACTTTATGTCTTAATCTTAATATGAATTTCTGTGAGATTACTTTTTTCACTGCCACTATTTAACTATAGTGTCAATCAACCAGTTTGTCAGAGGTAGCTAAATCTGTTATACGTTATAGAAAGAACACAAATAGAAATTTTAGGTGAGAAATTTGTACAATTTATCTCTGGATTTCATTCCCAGAGCGAGGGACTATCTCCTTCAGAATTCTTTGAGGGAATTCTTCAGAATTATAGTGACTGCCTGCTTCAAAATTCTTTGAGGGGGTTCCCAGTAAGAGTAGGGCAGTCTTCAGGATTCTACGTGTTCTATCTCTATCTTTTGGTATATTTTCCAGATAAATACCCATACATTCACAAGAATATTTTTGTCAGTTTATTATAATTATATATATATATGTATCAGATATTTTTAACTGAAGGATTTTTCTAGTTTTATACTACTTTTGTCATTTTCAGATATGCAAATTCAATAATTATATATTTAGCTTTTATAATTTTTTAGGTTTTTGTCAACATTACTCATTCATTAAGTGAATTAACTTCATTCTGCATTGCATCTGGGGTTGAAATTATTACTCTTTATTTAATTGAGGAAATACAAAACAATTTACATGTTTTGGAAAAAATATAACTTGTGTGATTTTATATACCATTATATTAACAGATACTTTGGTGTTTATTAGACTATATCCTAAACCCCAATCTTTGATTCCTACTTATGTAATTTATGCATCCTATAGACTATGCTCAATTGATTTAAAAATATTTTAAATTTTCGTGTTTGATTAAAAGGACATTTGTTTTAATAATACCAGGGGGGGTTTATATTTATTAGCAGGATTATCTGACAGTGAACATCATGGCCCAATGAAATAAAATTTTAAGAAAATAATCATATATCCCAGAAGGGATCCTAATTGTATTTGAAGTTAATCGTTCAGCCTGTCTCTGGAACTTGCTAATTATGGTTTCCTTACTGAAATGACTTGAATAATATGTTTCAAAGAATTTTTTAATGAAAACCAACCATTTATTATTGTGTGTATATACACAATGTTTTAAAGTTCCTTCATAAAATTACTACATTTTGAAACATGCTGTTTTCTTAGGGATGCATAGAGTTATGAACTCTAGATGGTATGACAGTATCGTACCATGCTAGATATGGTGTAAGAAGAGTAATAAAATAATGGAGAGACAAGATGTTAGGAAGATGTGAAACTTTAATCCCAATATCTAGTTTTCGGAGGAATGCCCATATTGTTTTCCAAAAGGGCTGGACCAGTCGGCACTCCCACCAACAGTGGATGAGAGTCTCTTTTTCCCCACATCCACGCCAGCACCGGTTGTTCTTGCTCTTTTGGATGTGTGCCAGTCTCTGTGGGGTGAGATGGTACCTCATTGTTTTCATTTGCATCTCCCTGATGATTAAAGATGAAGAACACTTTTCATATGCCTTTTGGCCAGTCGAATTTCTTCTTTTTGGAAGCTTCTGTTCATTTCTTCTCCCCCATTTTTTGATGGGGTTGGCTGTTTTTTTCTTGTGGAGTGCTACCAGTGCCTGATATATTCTGGATATTAAACCCTTTTCAGATGTATTGGGTGAATATCCTTTCACACTCTGTGTATTGTCTTTGTATCTTGGTCACCGTTTCTTTTGAGGTGCAGAAGCTTTTCAATTTTATATAATCTCATTTGTTTATCTTTGTTTCCATTTGCTTGGTCAGTGGTGTGTCGCCTTTAAAGATACTTTTAGTTTTGATGTCGTAGAGCGTTTCTCCTATGTTTTCTTCGATGTACCTTACAGATTCATGTCTGATGTTTAGATCTATAATCAATTTTGATCTGACTTTTGCGCATGGCGTTAGAAGGAGGTCTAAGTTATTTTTTTCACGTTGCTGCCCAGTTTTCCTAGCACCATTTGTTGAAGAGGCTTTCTTTGCTCCACTTAATATTTTTTGCTCCTTTATCGAATATTAAGTGGTTGTATATTTGAGATATTGGTAGATATTGAGCTCCCATTTGATCCAGCAATAGCACTCCTGGGAATATACCCGAGAGACCGAAAAACACATAGCAGAAACACTATCTGTACTTCTTTATTCATCTCTGCGCTATTCACTATAGCTAGAATCTGGAAGCAACCTAAATGCCCGAGAACAGAGGACTGGCTAAAGAAACTGTGGTTCATCTACACTATGGAATACTATGCAGCTGTCAGAAAAGAAGAAATTATGAAATTTACCTGCAAATGGATACCAGTGTTTTACTAAGTGTGGAAAATGGTAATGACAGATTAAAACTCACCATTGAGTATAAACAAAGAGACTTAAGTGATAAACTATAAATATCTGCAGGGCTAGCCACAATGTGTAAAATAAGAGGGAGAGAGATGTAGAGACAGAGAGAGAGAGATAAAGAGAAAAAACTGCTATTGAGGCAGCCTGGGGGTGGGCGGGAAGGGGTGGGGTACATTGGTGGTGGAAATGGGGCACTGGTAGAGGGATGGGTTCTGGAGTACTGTATTACCAAGAACCAATTATGAACACCTTTGTAATTGTATGTCTCATGGTGGTATAATAAAAAATTTAAAAAAAATAAACTTTAATCCCTTCAGCCATGTATTAACTTTCTAACACACTTGTGTTATTTCCTTATATCTTTACTCCTCAGTTTTACAACGGCCAAAAAGGGCAGAGATAATATTTTTAAATTATTCTTATAAAATTTTACCAGTTGTACATATCTATACTCAAGTCAAACTAGTTATTTTTTTCTTTTCATTCCTCTATCACCTTCTTCCTCCAAATTCCTGAAATGAATACTCAATCAAATCTTCTTTTTTTTCCAATTTGTTTAGTATGCTCATTTTATTTCTCATGAAGGTTAAATAAAGTGGTCTACATTTTACTTCTATAATGAGGACTAGAATGTTCATATAAATTAGCTGAGAATATTTTTTGTATGGGTAAATGATGACTGCTGAATTGTGTATGTGTATATGTATGTTTTATGATGTTTACAGTTATTTTTAAAGAACTTTGTTTGATGTCCTCTTAGCACTTCAATTCTGGTCCACATGTGGTCTAATATCTAATTCTATCATGTATTTTGTCTATTATCTGTATAATTTTCTACTTGTATGAAACAAATAGCAACATATTAAAACACTAAACATGCATAACTTTTTGTATCAGTTTTCTTTCCATGTGTTAGTTGTCTAGCACAACAAGTCTAGAAATTGTAATTCTAAGTGTTGGTTAGTTGTTTTATCATTTGGGTCTGTTTCTTTTCAATTTTTTTGTTGCCTTTTTTGGGTCACTTCTGCTTCGTACTCAGATATTCTTAGTCCTGTGAGTGCTCACTGAACCATACAGGATGCTGGGGATGGAACCCAGGTAGGCCTCATGCAAGGCAAGCACCATACCCAAGATTCACAGTTTTGTTTCTTTACCTGTCAAATTCAGTTGATTGCAATTGTGGTGTTGGGTTATTAGAATATAGCGGCTTCCACATTTTATATCTATGTGTTATTCTTTCTATTCATTTCATAAATCAGAGACCATCAATGGTTTCTATTCATGGGGAGTTCTTTGTTTTCAGTTCATATCATAATACTTGGCTTCTTAAAGTCAGCAGGTGCATTTTTTATTAACCTGTCTTTTTATTATATCACCGTGAGATACACAATTACAAAGAGGTTCGTTTGGGTTTTAGTCATACAGTGTTCCAGCACCGATCCCTCCAACAGTGGATCTGTCTTATGTTCTAGACCTGTCTAATCCAGATTGAATTAAGAGTCGGTCCTTGCCACTAGCCCTCTATGGGAATTTAAGTGAAAGCTGAATAAAAAAAAAATTTACTATACTACCATGAGATATACAGTTACAAAGATGTTTATGTTTGGGTTTCGGTCATACAGTGTTCCAGCACCCATCCCTCCACAATGCCTATTTCCCACCACCAATGTTCCCGATTCCTACCCCTCCCCTAACCTGCCTCTATGGCAGGTTCTTTGCTAGGTGCATTTTTATTGTGAGCTAGATATCTAGAAGTATATATGCGTGTCTATGTTTGTGTATGCAAGTCTGTGTAAATGTAAGCATTTATTTATTTATAGAGGGTAATTCATTTGCTTTGCATGAGGCTGACTCAGGTTAAATCCCTGGGACCATATATGATCTCCTAAATCCTGCCAGGAGTGATCATTGAGTGCAGAGCTATGAGTAATCCCTGAGTCTAATTAGGTGTGGCACCTCCCCACCCCACACACCCAGAGCCTCAAAATGACTGAAGTGAGTTTTCATAATCTTTGCCACATTCTGTAGTTAGAAGAAAATTACAGGTTAAAACCACATGTAAGGTGACGCTAATGTATTATACAAGACACAATCATGGAAACCATCCTAGGATTTGCATATCACACCATGCTAAATTTCTTAATATGAATTTCATATGACCAATTATTTTAGATATTTTCAATTATATGGTATTAAATATGAAAGGAATGTTGTCACTAATTGTAAAATAATATTTTCAGCTGTACTAACATAAGTCCCAGCAGATCATTCCATGATGCTTAATATTACTATCCATTATTTTAAGCTGGCAAAATACCATGGCTCAATACAGTATGTACTGTATTTAATGAAATTCAAAATCTGAGAAAAAACGAAACCAACATTATCTATTTTATTGACTCCATTTCCTTATTATGCCTCTTCTTAATGTCCTTTCCATCATTTCTCTGTCTTTAAAACTACCTATTTAGTATTTTGAAGTTTACTCTCAAACAATAAATCACTTTTAAGAATGTGTTACAGGGCCACAGCATAGCACAGTGGGTAGGGCTTTGCCTTATATGCGGGCCAGCAGGAGTTATATCCCTGGCATCCCATATGGTCCCATGAGCACTGCCAGGAATAATTTCTGAGTGAAGAACCAGGAGTAACCCCTGAGCATCTCTGGGTTTGACCCAAAAAAAAAAAAAAAAAGACTGTGTTACAATATACCCATTTAGAAATGATTTTAAGTGGAAAGTTAGAGGGTATACTATTCTTGGTAACTACTGAGAGAATATGTAATAATTCTCATCTTCTAGCATATGGAACATTTTATTTTTCCTTCTCATATTTATCAGAATTGATCTGTACAACTGACAAAATTTGGCAAGGGTTATGATATGTTGATTTTCAGTTTACGTGTATGTGAGATAATCAGATGGATATTTTGGCTATTTTCTCTCTCCTCCCCCTTTTTCTTTCATGACTTGCTCTGGAGGAGCTAGTGGTCATGGAGGGTCTTTATACGAAGACACTAAACTCTTTGTCTATTATCCTGGGAAGAACTGGGAATGACCTGCAACTTCCTGGGAAATTTTGACCAGGAATTAACCGAATGAATGGCCAGATTTCTATGTTAGGTGATAAGTTTTCTTAGTTCTAAGCTGCTAAAAGTGAAGATAATTTGTTACACAGCATAATGCTATTAATATACAATCTTATTCCTAAAATTATTTCCAAAACTTAAAATGTTTTTCTTAACCAGGAGCTACTACTTAGAGTATATCACAGATAAGGTCTCTGTGCAAATGTAGCAGAAGAAGTAGGCATACCTGGTGATAAGAAAATTTGAAATATTTAGATTTCATGTCAAACATGTAAAATCTAAATATTTCATATTTTTTGGTATACTGATATTACATGCTGACTTTTACAGATTTCTCAGAATCTCCTTTAAGTTTTTACCATTGTACTCATCAGTATTGCAGATTCCTAGGCTCAGGAGGTCTGGGATGCTGTTCCAATACTGTACACGATTGGTTTGATATTTAGAATTTTCCAATAGACCTGTTTAGGTTAGTAAAAAACCAATCTGGCTTTTAATAGAACGTCATCTTACAAAATAGTGGTTTTCTATTTTATATCTTTATACCATTGTAAAGAATAAAGAGTGGAAGTTACCAGATAAGTGTTCACGTATTAGGGTTGCTATACTTTGCAGTGGTGAGTCCATGAGAAAAATAAAATTTGGTGCCCAGAAAGTTATTTGAAAAGCATAATCAAGTATCAGCATTGCTTTTTATACACTTATAGGGTAGCACCTTTCTGAATTTTACTTATTGACTACTCATTGGTGTTAAAACATTAATACAAGTATAGATTTACATCAAAGTCAGAAAATAAGAAAACTTGTTCTTGAATTAAAAAAGTTTTCATTTATAGTTTTAAAATTATGACATTAGGTGATTCAATAGTAAAAAAATACCATTATACAAAATAGAAAAATATGGATTTTAACTGGCCTCCTTTTCAATTCAGTTGAACATTAAGTACATTTTTAATGGTCTTATTTTCTGGAAAGAGCACTATTACAATAATCTGCTTTTTACAGCCCATATCAAATATGAACCAGCATCACTTATTACAAAGTTTGTGCTTTGGGGAGACATTTTCACGGCATCTAACAGTACTGCCCCACATTTCTTGGAATTAGTCTTTAATGATATCATTTTCCAAAATGAGTTGTTGCTCAAAGTTACTGATTGTTTTGTGGTTAAAACCTAATCCAGCAGCTATATTTAAAATGTCATGCAAATTTGTAAGGGAAGGTCCATTGAAGCTCTGTTATGTTAGTGATTATATGAAAATGTTGTAGGGGAACTGCTAAGCAGTTTAAATGTTTCACTTTTCTTTCTTCTTTATGATGTTCAAGGGGTGAATATAAAACCTCATTTTTATAGTAGGAAATTCAAGTTTTTACTGTCTGCTAGAGAACAGAGAACTGTTACTGTAGATGTCATGTAAAATAAAGATATAGTCAGAAATCCCTTTTTAGCTGTCAGTCTTATTAAGGAGCTCCTCATATGTTGAACCCCGCACCTGATATTGTATAAGTGATGCATAAATAAATGAGACTCTGGAAAGAGCCTTTTCTCTCTCTTTGCTATGACTTTATTAGATCTTGCTCATATTTTCCCTCTCACTCTGCTTTTTCCAACGTTCTAGCTGAGAATCTACAGCACAGTAGGTCTAATATAGATTGACGCCTTTGCTGAAGACTGATTGAAACGTGTGTTTCAGAGTTGCTAATGTTCAGTGAACCATTTTATTGAAGATTTATAGTAAATAAAATAGATTGCCATATGAGAAGTCTCTGAAATCAAATGGACTAATTTGCTAGGTTTAAAGCCATGAAGGCAAAACAGTGAAACAAAAGTGAATACATTTTATGTTCAGTATATAAGGAATAAATATTGATGTAATATTAGACCTAAATATTAGTTTTCATCAGTAAAATTACATGGAGAGTGTAATTATTCATTTCCATATCACTTTTTAGTCTTAGGTATTGGTTCCTTCGTGAGAGAGTAATCAGAATAAAAACTTTCAAGGCTATAATGTCACAATGATTTCTTCTTTGTCTCTGACAGTTAAATACACGGATCAGTAGCTTCAAAGAATTTAACAAACACAAATGAGTGGATTTTCCAAGATGCACTCTAGAATCTTAAGGTTGGAAAATAACAGTAAATCTTAACTTACAAGAGATACTAAGAGTCTTTTTGTTTTCTTTTTGGGGTCACATCTGGCGATACTCAGGGGTTACTCCTGGCACTGCACTCAGGAATTACTCCTAACCTTGCTCAGGGGATCATGTGGGATGCCTGGGATCAAAACTGAGTCACTCGCATGCAAGGCAAACACCTTACCCACTGTATATTGCTCCAGCCCTAATACTAATAGGTTTTGTATTCATTAATGAAGAGTATGTGTTCATATGATAACAACCTTTTGGGGAAGCTATGCTTTTAATATGTTTTACTTTTATGAATTAAACTGTTAGATTTAGAGAAAAAATCGTTAATTAATACTTGTGTATAAATTATTACCTAGAACAATTTGCGGGAGGAAAGCACAAGAAATTAGAGTGATCTGAGGTCTTCAATTCTTTGAAATTATAATGGCACTAACTTTGGATATCATAATAACATTTAGTAACATTTAATTTGTAAAATCAAAGGATTTGAGCACTTGCACATAGGTGAGTGAAATGTGTAGTGCAGAGAAATGAAGAGCTCTTATTTGATTGCCTGGGTTAGATTAAAAGTAAATATTTATAGAAGAACGATCAATAAAAGGATTTTGTTAGAAAAGTTTCTGAACTTGCTAATCATTGAAGGCAGCATTGCTCTTCAGTCTTAAAAATATTCACATTAACACTTTTTCTATAACTATTTTTTCCAAAATCAGTACGTTTTCAATTTATCTCCCACTAAATATATAGTCAACATTAAGCATTTGCTAATGTTTCTTTTATTTGTTCTCAGGTAGTGATTTTTGCCTATGTGAAAATTCTGTCTATTAAATGTGATTGGTTTTTTTGACTAAAACAAGCTGGCATACAAAATTTCTCGCAGTAATTAAAAGTTTAAAGAAATTCAACTAGTACTGTCATCTGATGCAAAGCATGCATCATTTGGTGCTCATATGAACAGTGAACCATTTTAAGACTTTCACAGTCTTTTTTTTTTTTTGCTCTTTGGGTCACACCCGGTGATGCTCAGGGATTTCTCCTGGCTCTGCACTCAGGAATTACTCCTGGCGGTGCTCGGGGGACCATATGGGATGCCGGGGATCGAACCCGGCCGGCACTGGCCGGCTGCGTGCAAGGCAAACGCCCTACCCGCTGGGCTATCACACCGGCGGCCCCAAGACTTTGACAATCTTTCTGTGTCCTTTTAAATAATGTTTGGGCAAATGATTGACAAATTATGAATTGCTTGAATTTCACCTCCATTCCTCCTTAGGGCATAGTCATTCTCAAACTGATAATGTAGGGTAACTCAGGTAGAATGCAAATTTGAGTAAATACGAACATTATCTTATAAGTGTGTTGAAAGAATTATTAGCACATTTCAGTTTTTCTCATCGTAAGGCTTCAAGTGTTATAATTACATAATATGTTAAAATAACTATAGTCTTTTGTTATAGTCTCCTTATATTTTATAATGATCATTATTCTTACGCTTATGTATATTTGTCTGTAAAATAAAATTTGAGTTCATCCCTCTATCCAAAAGTATATGTGATTTACTCTGCACTCAGATCATTTAACTTCTTTAAAATTTTGGGCTTTAACATGAACTTCCATTCTAGAAATCTGTGGTAAAAAGTTCTCAAAATAATGGAAGTAATACACGGTGATGTGCTTTATTGATTTTGACATTATTATAAAATCATACTAACACCCTGAACTGCTGATAAGGATAATTTGTATATGAGTTACATTTAGTGACTCAGATACAGATATCACCTTTGATTTCTCTTAAATTTGCTTTGTTGGGGCTGAAGGGATAGTACAGTGGGTAGTATGCTTTGCAAACAGCCAACCTGGGTACAATCCCTGGCATTGCACATGGTCCCCTGAGCCAGGATTAATTCCTGAGTGCAGAACTGTAGTCAGATGTGTGACACAAAAGCAGAAGAACAAGCACACAAAAAACCCCAGAAAAACCTTGTCTGTATTTAGCCCTTGTTTTGGTTTCCCTTTATACTTAATTCTGCTTTCCAAACTACTTTATCATCTCTGTGATACTTTAATCTACTGCATGGGTTTTTGTCATTATTGTCTAGTTCTGTCATCATTATCTGGGACTCTTTATAGTAAAATATAATTTGCATGTGACAAATATCGAGGGATGTGAAGAAAAGTAGTGAGACACTAACAGAGGTAATTCCTTTGCCTTGCCTTGCACACTGGCAAAGCTGGCTTAAATTTCCAACACAAGCATTGTTAGAATCACTCCTAGAATGGCCTCCCCAATCCAAGGATTGTAAATTGAAATTCCAATGATTCTATTCTTTGTAATCTGCATTATTTTAGTAATATAAATTATTTCTCATTTGATAATAGTTAATATTTGCCACATGTTGTTCTCTGATCATTCAAAATGACTCGAAGTGTTTCTGTAACAACTTTAAGAACAAAACTTTTAAGAAAAGAAAATAAGTTTTCGTGTTCAAAGTCCACATTGCATTTATAGTCAGTAGTTATATAGCTCATATATTTTATTTTAATATATTTTAATGTAGCTTTGTTATGTCTGCTTATTCTTTTGTCTTAACATTATTGTTTATGTAATTAATCTAAGGATGAAAAAATACCATATGCTTGACCTCATTCGACTTTTTTTTGATGTTTAGTCAGTTAAAAGGTTTGTAAGACGTTTAATTACCAAATGGTATGATCATTATTCAACTCATCATTTGATATATGATGTCAACTGAATCGCCTCCCTGGAGTGCTCTGTGTTTCACAGATCAATAGATTTACCAAGAGCTTGAAGGAGAGCTTTAACATTCATTGAAAAGAAGGAAAAATCTATCCCTCTTGTAAAAGGCTTATATAGTTATTTCATCAGCTTCATTATTATTTATTTACTTCTATGAATAAATCTCCTTCTAAAAGAATTTTAGGGTGTTGCAGCTCCTTTAAGTAAATTAAATTATCGTGTTAATCAGATTTCTTTTACGCAAATGCACTGCTTTTGTGTGTTACATAACAGAAATAGAAATAGATGTTTCTTGAATCAGCTCAGCTTTTGAGATTCATTTTGAATGCTTGATATTGAAAATATGATTCTTTATATTTTACATATGTTTAAGCTAGTTTATAAAATTATTGTTATACATTATGTCTAGTCTTTGTATATCGTGAAAAAAATGTTATAAAGAGGTTTGGCACTGCATCACTGTATCACTGTCTTCCCGTGTTCACAGATTTGCTCGAGCGGGCACCAGTAACATCTCCATTCGTCCTGTCACAAGCAGTGTAGTTCAAGGGCATCTGCTTGCTTCAGGGACAGAAAGAGCCTCAAACCATATTTCATGTCATGGAATTGAGGTCCATAATTGTTGCTAGTTTTTGGCATAACAAATAAAACACAGGTAGCTTGCCAGGCTTTGCCGTGGGTGGTATAGTATCAGTAGAAAGCTCTCATCTCGAGCATTTACTGATGAAACTAATAGGGGGAAGATCAGGTTCAAGCTTGGATGGAACTTTGAGGAACTATGGAGTCTGAAAGAATGTTGAGAATGACTGACCGCATGATGTGTGGGTTGCTCTGGCTTCCCACTAGGCTAATGGGATGATGGGCATCATATAGAACCTGTCTAGAACTGTATCACTGTATCACTCTCTTCCCGTTCATCTTCGATTTGCTTGAGCGGGCACCAGTAACATCTCCATATGACCTGTCTCAGGCAAGTAGAGCCCAAGGGCACCTGCTTGCTCCAGGAACATAAAGAGCCTCAAACCATTCCATCATGTCATGGGAATGAGGTCTATAATTGTTACTGGTATCTGGCATATCAAATACGACACGGGTAGCTTGCCAGGCTCTGCCGTGAGGGTAGCATACTCTTGTAGTCATCTCAAAATGTAGCATTTATTAATGAACCGCGTGGCATGGCGGCCGTGTGAGCCAGGCTGTGATAGGCTGGTCTGCTGGGTGGAGTTCTGACGAGGAGGAAGTCGGATGTGGAAAATGGAGGTCCTCATGGAGTGGGGGTCGTCTGGCTTGTTGTGAGGCTCTGCTGGGGTGGCAGGCCAGGGCTAGAACCTGCCATCCCTCACGGGCACCTCATGAGTGGCTGGGCACAGTGAGAGCCAGTAGCAGCTCTGCCCCATGCCTGTCTCTGGATCAGCATACCTGGGCTGGATTTAAAAAAGACTGCTGCAGGGTGGATCTCGATCGCCGGGCTGTGATAGGCTGGTCTGCTGGGTGGAGTTCTGATGAGGAGGAAGTCGGATGTGGAAAATGGAGGTCCTCATGGAGTGGGGGTCTTAAATGTGAAAGATCCTGGGAAGGACCTTATCCTAAAATCAGTATTATCTAAGAATGTCGCTTTGTGGCCATTTGCCAAGGAGCTGTGTGTCTGGCATGGGTGTGTCTATCTTCGGGAAGCTGGCATGGAGATGGAGGAAAGGGCAGAGCCCAAATCAAAGTTTACAAAAATCAACTCAGTGCTTTAGTATTTTAACGCATGTTTTGATTCTTACAGAATTATCTTAAATAAATTTATTTATTTTCTTAAATAAATTATGTTAAACAAAAAAACACTATCAAGGGCCGGAGAGATAGCCCAGCGGGTAGGGCATTTGCCTTGCATGCAGCTGACCTGGGTTTGATCCACTGTATCCCATATGGTACCCCACACAGTGCCAGGAGTAATTCCTGAGTGCAGAGCTTGAAGTAACCCCTGAGCATCACTGGGTATGTCCAAAAATAAAGAATAAATAAAAAAAAAACTATCAAATTATGGTATTTTTAAGTTTGTCAAAAATAAACTTTCTGGTGTTTTTAACAGCTGCAATGATTTTGGTGTTACCTGGGTTTTGGATCTGAGCTTTAGTAAAAATACACATCTTGCCACCCAAACTTTGGAGATTAAGTGTGGTCTCTGGTCACACCACCCTGAATGCACCCAACCCCCGTAATTATTGTTCCCTCTAATCCCTTGGATGATCCCTTCACTTGTATCACTTGTCTTCCTGATGTTCATCAATTTGCTCGAGCAGGCACCAGTAACATCTCCATATGTCCTGTCTCATGCTAGTGTAGCCAAGAGCAACTGCTTGCTCCAGGAACAGGAAGAGCCTCAAACCATTCCTCTACCCCATGTCTCTGATGCTCACCTGTTCTCAACAATGTTGTTGAAGTGCTATGCAGTTAATCATTAAAGCAAAAACGAGAATTCATTGAATGTCAGCCTCTTCTAATTATTCGAACTACTCAATATCTCAATAAATTAAAGATAATTTTTATTTAGTTATGGAGATGGATAGTACAATCAATCATACTTCTCATGGATACATCATTCTAAAACCACACCTACCAACCAGAGTCCCAGCTTCCCTCCAAAAGTGTCCTAAAGATCCCCACCTCCATGTAAACTTGTTTTATAAACAGGTGTATAAATTTAAATAATGTAAATAATTATGTGCTAATAATTTTGATATTTACATGCAATTGAGAAATTATGCAAATTTAAAATTAGTAAAATTTGTATGAATGAAGAAAGTTAAGAAAATTTAAGGGGAAAATCTGAATAGACCTAGAAATATGTTTTATCATAAGAAAGTAATATTGACTTTCTGTTAGAAAATATTATAGATATTACTTATGTTTCTGCATAATAAGAGTTGTAATAAAGCTCTCTATGTGTTTAATAGTAAAAAAGACTGTTTGGTTATATAACATTTAGTATAAATTAAATGTTAATTTGTTATTGTGAATGTATAAAATCCTTTAGCAGAATTTAGGAGCTGCAAGTGCCTTTTATCCACTTATGTCTACTGCTCCATAGGCACAGGGGGAAGTAGGATGAAGATTATTGGACTTTTAAAAGTTGTATCAAAATTAATGCTTATCATTATGAAAAATAATCTAAGCCATCACTTTTAGGTATACCTCTACTCCTTGCTGGTTTTGAGAATGAATTTATGTGTAAAGTATGGTATGCCTTCTGATTGGTTAGGTTAGCCTGAGAGTGTCAGGGTTAAGTATTAGGCTTTATTTACAATATGATCAACCGGCTAGTTACTATTTTGTGGATTCTAGCAAAAAACATGTAAAATATCATCAAGAGATACTTAATTGCATACAGCACAGACTAGCTTTGATCAGTATTTTGCATCTGTTTCCCTGTTCCCAAGAGCTGTAGACAATTATGGTTAAGGTGGCTGGTTGCTTTGCACTCAGTGGGCCTACATTAGTACTGAGAAGCCCTGAGCTGTTAAAATCAACTACTTGAACAGAAAGCAGCCAGACAACATACTCTGTCCCTAATAAATACCATATATCTATGTTCCTTATTACAGATAAATTCTGAGCAGTAGACCAGGTAATGATAGGATAGGATCTTCTATTATTGATGCCTTTGTAAGGAGAGCTCAAAGATCATGAAAAGATCTACCTCTAAATCCTAGAGGTACTTATTCCAATTTTGTATTTATTCTTAGTTTGCCCTAACAAATTATAAATTCTGTGGTATAAACAACACAGATTTATTATCTTGAAGTTCTGGTGGTCACAGATATTAATTATTATTACTGAGAAGCATCAAGTTTCCAGAGGTCTTTTTATATTTCTGGAGAGTTCAATAAATAATCTGTTGTATTATTTGTTAACAGCTGTAAATTCTTTTGCTCTTGAGAATCTTTTATCTATAAAGCCAGCAATGACCAGTTAAATATTTCTTATATTGCATGTTACTATAGCATTACCTCTTACCCATTCATCTTTCACATTAAGACCTTTTGATTACCATGAATCTAGCAGATTATGAGCATGACCTCTTATTTTAAGGTCAACTGATTAGTCACCGTAATTTCATCTGCAACCTCGGCTTCCCTTTATAATATAATGCAAGATTTCTACAGGTTCTGGGGTGCCTTGGGATGATGCTAGATGTTGAAGTAAAAAAATAATTCAATGTATCTCATAAATAAATTCTAGTTTATAATTGAATCTGAAGCAGTAATATGTCCATATGTACAAATATACACTTATGCACATTTAAACTTAAAACCTTGTATTACCTTAATCCAACTAACATGTATAAGGGATCAAACATATATATGGAATCAAACTAAAATAAAGTTTGAATTATCTCTGTCCACTCAACTGGAAGATGCACTAACCAAACTGTCTGGGTGTTGCTATTAGAGCAAAGAAAAATGCATTATGTTCAGAAAGGGTCAGCATACAATTCCCAATTTATAAAATAGACCTGTAATAGGTCTTTGAAACTCTGAACCCATCATCTTGACTATCATAAAGGATGGTCAGAAAGTGATAAACCTTGTCTGGACAAACTGCATTCTGTAACTAACTGCACTTCCCTCCTGTGGTGTGGGAAACAAGATATGAAAGGAAGAGAATCTGAGTTTTTTTTCCAAATGTTTCCTTAAGGCTCTCCTAGTTCCCAATAATTCAGACACCCATGAAAGAGAAATTATAAACTAATTACCATATAACTTAGTTATTTTTAGGCAGTTTTTGTCATGATATCTAAATATATTCAGACTGTAAATGAGTGGAAGGTGTTTGTGTAAAGGTTCCAGATGCTGAAGTATGACAGTTACATGTCAAAGGCCATAGTAGTGTGGCTGGATTTGGCTGATTACATTGAACAGTGTAGGTATCATCTAAAAATTTTTCAAAAAGAATGAACTAGTAACAGATTCTGGAAGTGATGGAGTGGTGGTAATGGCACCAAATTATAGTTCATTTGCCAGGAAGAGGTGAAGTCAATGCTGTAGGGAAACAATTCTCCAAAGACAGCTCTTGTTTATATATGAAAGAGTAAGGGATTATCTTGCAAGTAAGAGATTCTGTTCAAGAATGTACAGTGGACCTTTTTGGAAGATAGAGGTATACTTTCTTTTAAATAAAGGGAATCATGACGAAATTGTTGACCAATTATGATATATTCAGTTTCCTAACCTTTATAAACATTTTAAAGTATAAACACTATATATACTATCATCTAGGTACTCTCATATATTTGGTAACTTGGAACTCAGGAAATTGAGCTCTGATGGCTGTGGTCCAAAAATCAAAACTGGAACAAACAAAAACCATTTTGTTTCTAAGAGAGAAGAAAAAAAAATAAGTGGTAAAATACTAAGATTTACCTTGAAGTTTCCTAAGGGTTGCTACAAAAATTTGTTAAGGCTAGTTTGCTTTACTAATTCTGAATTATGTTAAGTGAGATTATCATCATTGTTTTTGGACTGATTTTACTCCAAGTCCACTAGTCTTGCTCACATTATTATAAGGGAATTTTAGTGGAAGTTCACTGGAAACTTCACAGAAAACAAGAGGAAACTAATTCTATTAAGTCAGTTAAATGTCATGTTAGGAGCATTTTATGGTTTATCTAATTTAATCCTTTTTATAAGAGGAATGCTAGTGGCATAAAATTTAAGAAAAGACAAAAACTCAAATAACTGTTTCAGTTAATCTAAACTTGGCTTTTTCTGTTTCCAACAGTTCTGTACTTTTAAATAGACTTCCACTGTCCAGTGGAATCATGTGCTGACAGTGATATCAATTTTATATTATTTGAATAATTATTTCTCTTGTTTGGACTGGAGCTTCGCCCACACTAAGCTCTTCTCTGACTCCTGGAGATGTCAGAGTATGTTGTGCTGGGGTTCGAACTTATATCTGCCTTATATAGGATATATGTTTGAAACATCTACTTAAATTCATGTGGAGCATGACTATAGCTTGTACCAAATAAAAGTTACCTAACACTTTATTTTCTTCATAAGGCATATGATATCCCTCTTGCAGCTAACAACACTAGGCAGTATTACAGTAGTATACTTGAAAACTATTTTTACATTAAAATCACTAACAAAATTACAAACATGAATAGAGAGATAAAATGGATTTTTTTTTGCAGTAATAGAACTAGAACAAAAGGAAGAGTGTCATGCTATTAGGCCAACTAGGAGTAAGTATGTCAGGTAACCTGCCTATTGATCTATGTATGTCTATGAAAGACCACAGATGCATTTTTATGATTATTAAATTTTAATACAACATTTAAGTTGTAGATATAGCATCTGTAAAATTTGATAAATGGCTTTGTGATAGTATAGATGCATATTCATCATTTATTCTGAGCATAAAGTATTGCTCAGAATTTACTCTGAACAGAATTTATTCTGTTCACTATTACATCCACAATGCCTGGATGCATTGTGGATGCAATAGTGAACAGAATAAATGCCCTCTCTTCATCAAAGTATGCATACTCACATACTTAAGAGAATATTTGCCAGTTGATGATAAATACATAAAAGAAAAGGCAAGAAAAACAACAGATACTATTTTTGAATATTCTTTTATATAAAGAGCTGAGGGTAGATTATTATGGGGTCTTTTTCTAGAGACTGAAGTGAATAAGGGAGCTAGCCCTGCAGTTAAAGGAGAAGGAAGAGGAAATTACAAGCACGAAAGCCTAGAACACTTAACAAATTTAAGTTGTCTGGGAAAATTATAGAGAACCGTGTTCTACAAATTGTGATCTAGAACTTAGCCTATGGGGTCTGAAAGCAGCTGAGCTATTGATTATGTCTTATAAGGACACAGTCCTGATGATACCAAACTCTTCTTTAGAAAAAGTCTTGTGATTGAAAATTCTCCTTCTAAAGAAATACTTTTTTATGCAAACTACATAAACATTTTAGCAACAATTCAAAGAATTGGTTCCATTTCCAAGTACCTCCCTGACTGTACCCCTGAACTGACTTCCCATCCTGTGCATGTCTTTTATAGTCTTGGAAAGAGACTAAAACTTATTTTTAATGCTTGTTTAACTGTAATAGAGAGAATGAAAGTATTTTTATTTACTTTTATATCTTTAATTAGGACAGAGGCCCACACCCAGCCTTGTTCAGGTGCTTACTCACGACTGTGCTCAGGAATAAATCTAGGCAATGCTCTGGGGCTCATATGCAGTGCTAGGGATCAAATTGGGGTTGATATTCCTTAACCCTTGTATTATCTCTTTAGCTTCCCAAATAGTGTATCAAACTGTTGTTTTGGAAACTTCTTGTTTCTGATTTTTATAAAAAATTCATATTCCTGAATCAACCAGATGCCATTGGGCTACATTGGCATGTGATAGAGTCCAATGGAAATGTTACTGGCGCCCGCTCGAGCAAATCGATGAATAACAGGATTCAAGTGATCAAGTGATCAAGTGATCAGCAATGCTCAGGAATTAATCTTGGCTTTGCATTCAGGAATTACTCCTGGCTGTACTCAGGGATGCCAGGTTGACTTCGTTAAGGCAAACATCCGACCCGCTGGACTATTGCTCCCACTCCACTTTTGGCACTTTCAGGTGATCGTTGATTTTACTGTGTTCTTTCCCCAGTTCTTAATCTTCCCCTGTTATTCTGGGTTTCTGGGGAAAATTCCTTTTCCCAATTTCTGCAGTGTATTTCCTGTTCAGCGACAGTCATTAAAGTTAGAGCTGTTTTTTCCCCCCAAAACTTCTCTTGACAAGATGTTCTATATGTAAGCAATAGATTGAAACCATCAACTTATCAATAATTATTGTGCTAGTGGACTTAACTTGATCACTTGATCACTTGACATCCGTTATTCATCGATTTGCAGGAGCCTGTGCAAGTAACATTTCATTTGACCCTATCACGTACCAGTGTAGCCCAATAGCATCCGGTTGCTTCAGGAACACGAAGAACCTCAAACTGTTCATGAAGGGTCTTGACGAAGAAGTCTGAACATCTTGTAGGTAGGCGGCCACAAATCTTTTGACATCCCGTGGGATCCAGTCAGTAATGGCTCTAGTCCAGTGGTCGTCTCCAAATTGCATTACATGTCCAGCCCATCTGATTTTCGATGCCTTGGCAAAGCGAGACAGCGTGCCTGACTCTGGAACAGCGAAACAGGTCAGAAACCGGATTCCTTCTCTTGCTTGAGTGAGGTGTGATATTCCAAGCATAGCTCTTTCAGTTCCTCTTTGGGAGACTTCGAATAGCATTCTCATCCTGCTTGCCTAGGGCCCAGGTCTCTGAGGCCTATGTTAATGCAGGGAGAATGGTGAAGTCGAAGATATGTGCCCAGAACTGGAGGTTTTTTGTCTTTTTTTGCTATTTCTTCGATGCCTTTGAAGGCATTCCATGCCACTCTGCCGCTCTCTTCCTCCTGTGCAGCTCAGGTTTTAGGTTGTCCATCATGTTGACTTCTTGACCTAGGTACACATAACTACTGCATTCAGAGATGTTTGTTCCATTGAGAGTGAATGGGGCCTCTGGAACTAGTTCATTTCTCATAAACATAGTTTTTTTGAGATTCAGCTGTAGACCTATGTTTTCACATTCTCAGTCAAAGTCAGCCAGCATTTGTGCCGCTTGGCTAATGTTTGATGTTATTAGAATGATGCCATCAGCGGAGCGGAGGTGGTGTAGTTGCCGAACTTCTGTCTTCACTCCCATCCCTTCCCATTCTAATTGTCACATGATGTTCGTGGAGGGTGGTGCTGAAGAGTTTTGGTGAAATGATATCACCCTGCAGAACCCCTCTTTTGACATTGATGATCACTTCTTTGTAGAATGGTGAGATTCTGGTGCTCAATCCATAGTAATACAGCACACGAAGGATCTTGATATGTTGGGTTTGAATGCCCTGTGTGACTAGGGCTTTGATGACCGCTTCAGTCTCCACAGAATCAAAGGCTTTCTTTAAATCAATGAACGTGAGACAGAGTGGCATCTTGAACTCCCTACAAACTTCAATGAGCTTGGTTACCGTGTGGATATTGTCGATGTGCTGACTCCTTTCCAGAAGCCAACTTGCTCGCATGGTTGTCCTTCATCTAATAATCTGCCAATCCTGTCCAGGATGACTCGTGTGAACAGCATGTAGATGACAGACTTTACATGGATGGCAAATGACACTCTGACAGTAAAATTCTAGAATAGTATTTAAACGCAATTGTGCTTTGTTTATATTAGACTGTAATGACTTGATGATGAGCTAAATAAGTGGAGGAAGTTAATAGACTAAAAACATAAAATAATATGGGGCAGAGCGATAGTCCAGTTGGTAGGACATTTGCCTTGCATGCAGCCAACCAGGATTCCATCCCCGGTATCCCATGTGGTTCCCCGAGCATTGCCAGGAGTAATTCCCATGTGCAGTTCCAGGATTAACCCCTGAGCATCGCCGGGTATGACCTAAAAAGCAATAATCAAGCAAGCAAACAAACAAACAAACAAATAAATAAAAACAATATAGGCATATCTGACTCTGGTGGCTCCACTAAAATGGATCACTGTATCACTGTCTTCCCGTTCATCGTCGATTTGCTCGTGTGGGCACCAGTACCATCTCCATATGACCTGTCTCATGCAAGTAGAGTCCAACGGCATCTGCTTGCTCCAAGAACATAAAAGAGCCTCAAACCATTCCATCAGGTCATGGGAATGAGGTCTATAATTGTTACTGGTATCTGGCATATCAAATATGACACGGGTATCTTGCCAGTCTCTGCCCTGCGGGTAGCATACTCTTGTAGTCATCTCAAAATCCAGCATTTATTGATGAACCGTGTGGCGCAAGTGGCCATACAAGCCGGGCTGTGATAGGCTGGTCTGCTGGGTGGAGTTCTGACGAGGGGGAAGTCAGGATGTGGAAAATGGAGGTCCTCATGGAGTGGGGGGTTGTCTGGCTTGTTGTGAGGCTCTGCTGGGGTGGCGGGCCAGGGCTATTTATTTGTATTGTTTCTTGCTCTGTCTCCCTGTTCTTAGCTACCATCATTCTTTGCTTAGAAAGTTGCTGTTGTCTTCTGTTCATACTACATGCTATATTGACCTTTGTAGAAATATGTGTGTGTGTGTGTGTGTGTGTGTGTGTGTGTGTGTGTTGGGATATTGGTAGGTGAGGAGTTGCTTGCGGAGTGGGTCTGGAGCCACAGTCAGCAGTGTTCAGGAACTGCTCTTGGCTCTGTGCTCAGCGATTACTGACAGTGTGTTTGAAATCCATGTAGTGATGGAACAAAGACCTCTTGCATGCAAACCAATCACTCAGGCTCTTCATATATTTAACTATCTTTTAGGCCCCAAAGTTTTATAATCTAAATCAAATTATGACCTTGTCTCTTCACACTGAAAACCCCTAGTTCTTAGTACTAAAGAAATTTCCTTTAAACAGCTATAGGGTCTTATATAATCTGATCTCAAGCCTTAGTGTCCTTACTCTTATGTTCTGTTCTTGCCACGTAGGCCTCTTGCTGCTTCTTAAGGACACCCTACTTTTCAGTAGCTTTTCTTTCTACCAGAGTTACTCTTCCTTCAGGTGTAGGCCTGGCTATATCCACTACAATTTTCAGGTGTTTGCTCTTTTTGATTGGTGTTGGTTTACAATACTGTTTAAGTTTCTGTACCATATAAGGTTTAAATCTATGCCTTTTATATGTGTGTTTCATTGTACCCACCCCCATAGTCTAGTGTCATTCCTGACTTTAAGGATCAAACAGGATCTCTCTACCTCACTTTTACCCAATCCCACCTTCACAGCCATCATATTTTTACACTGTCCAAGATATTTTGTTGTGACTGGTAATCTGTTTGCTTTGATAATTTTATTTCATCTATGATAGAATTTACCCAGCAATTGTCTTTCAAATTCTGATTTTTTTAGGATAATTGTCTCAAGTTCCGTCCATGTATCACAAAAAATGCAAGTTCATAATTTGAATTTTTGATGCTTTGTTTAATTTATTTTGGAGTCCTCCCAAACAGTGCATAGCGGTTCTGGAGGCCGCTCCTTAAGATGTTTTGGCTGGATGTGTATGCTGGGATTTACATCATGTGGGCCCTGAGGTTCTTGGGGGGTCTTGGGAATGGCAAAAATCATATAGTGCTAAAGATAAAATTTGCCTTTGAGGATGCCAAGAATGCATACCAACCCTTTGAGCCACTTCCTGGACCTCAAAGTTTTATGTTGTTTTTGTCTTGTTTGTTTTGTTTGGGAGAAGGCACACCTGGCTGTGGTAAGAGCTTATTCCTGGCTCTGTATGGGGACTACTCTGGCAGCGCTGTTTTGACCATATGTGGTGCCAGGAACGGAACCAGAGGCACATGCAAGGCAAGCACATTACCCTCTTTCCGCTTTCCAGCCTGAATTTGGAATATTTGACACGTATGTTGATGTACTTGAAGAATCTCTTGTTTTTGGCACAGAGGATTTTAAATTTGGAGTCACGTCATAAATTTTAATAAAGGCTATTCAGTAAAAGAGAAAATTAGGATCTATGTAAGGGTGTTGATTGTTTTGAACAGTTTGAGATCTAATCTTAACTTTTACTGTGACCTCCTATTCTCATGATAAATGCCTTCTAGATTGTCTGTATTTCACCACTCTGCCCTTTTTGTTTTGTTATTCATCTCTGATTTATTGGCTGTCTGGAACTGGACAGATCATCATTTCTGAAGACTGTGTACCATTTCAAAAATAAGTAAGCATTTCTTTTTGATGCCCAGTGAACTTGCTGATTTTTTCACAATCAGCTTAGAATGTCAGTTTTCAAAATACTTCATAAAACTCATCACCTTTATAGTATATGTGTGCTGTTTTCTTTTTTCTTTATTTGGAGGAAGATTCTAGTGCAGTGCTCAGGAAGCCTTGGGGCTGCTCCTGTCAATCCTTGGCCAATAGGGCAGATGGTGCCAGGAATAGAAGTAGGGTAGCAGCATGCAAAACATGTGCTGTAGCCTTTGGACTACTTCTCTGGAGCTCAATTAATTCCTTAGTTGCAGCTAAGTAGAACCATATCATTGTCAAAATTTTTATATGTTGCCATCAGTTTAAAATTTTATTACTTAAATTACGGGATTGACCCTTTCTGATGAAGTTCACTTCAAGGCGAAACTATTGGTTCATTGTGGAATTGGAAGCAGATTTTTCCCCAGATATATTAGAGCATTTCTGTGCTCTCCTCCATCATCTTCCTAACAGGTCCCCTCCAAACTTCTTGCCAGCTTTCTCAGTACACATCATACTGCTTATTCTTAGACTTTCTGTCTCTAAGACAGGTCTGATTTTTTCCTTCTTTTATTTAAACACCGTGATTTACAAAGTACAAAGCTTTTCTCAGTACAGTTGTTAGAAAGACTCAGTTCAGCACCAATCCCACCACCAGTGTACCCTCCCCACTACCAGAGACCTGCATTTCCCACTCTCCCCATCCCCTTGCTTGCTCCCTTAGCCAGCATCAATTATGTTGATCATTACAAACTATAAGGGAATGGTATTGACAAAGTCGTGGCTTTTTTTTCTGGGTTGTTGTGTGGGAGTTTGGCTGATTCTGTTTTTAGATTCACTTTCTGGATTTCCAGAGCACAGTGGTCTTCTACTGTCAACCCCAGATACACCACCACTCCACTTATGGACAACACTGATTTCATATTTATCTCAACCTCTATTTGAGATTGTCCTATGCATACACTGAATAATCTATTCTATATTGCTCATTGGAGTCACTTCTCTAAATACTATCGATGACTATTTGTCTTAGACAAAAGTCATTGGAGATTCTTAAATCTCCATTGTGCCATCTGAGCCTACTGTATAGTAAATATTTGATATGTTCCCATAGACCACACATAGTGTCCATAAAGTTGTGTTTCTATGTGTTTCTATGAAATATGATGGGATATACACAGGTCTAAAATACAACAGCGGGTAGGGCATTTGCCTTGCACACAGCCAGCCCGTGCTGGCCTGGGTTCGATCCCCGACATCCCATATGGTCCCCGAGCACCGCCAGGAGTTACTCCTGAGTGCAGAGCCAGGAGAAACCCCTGAGCATTGCTGGGTGTGACCCAAAAAAGCAAAATAAATAAATAAATGAATAAATAAATAAATGAATAAATAAATAAAATACAAGGGAGGTCCGAAAAGAAAATAGCAATTCCAGCCTTATCTTTCAGAGACAGCCACAAAGATTCACCCTTAGGGCAGCATGAGCACAACAAACATAGTGGGATAGATTTGAAAAGCCCTTCAAGTTCTGAGTTTCAATAACACAAAAAGATCTAACCTCTAACAACTGGCTGTACAAACGCTCAGAGTGACTTTAGTGATACCATGTAAAGGATGTTGAAAAAAATGATGGCACAAGTAGTCAGCAAAGCACAAGGAATTATGAGAATGGAAATGTGAAAACTACAATTAGATGTGACAGAATTGTTTATTACTTCTATATATATGTATGGTAGGTGATATATATGAATGTATATATGTGTGTACTTGTGTCTCTCTGTGCATATCTATATATCTGTATATATATATTTGTATCTGTAGCTCGCTCTCTATATATATGAAACAGTAGAGTAGAGTAATAGTAACTGAGGCAAAAATGAATGGCTTCCAAAATGGGAGGCAGAAAACTTCTAAAAAAAAACAGAATATAGAAAAAAAGTATAACCCCAAACGAGCACATAGCAGAAGGCTATTGAATGAATTCAAGAGGAGCAATATAAGAATCATCAGAGTCCCTGAAGAACAGGAAGGCAAGTCTGATTAAGAACCACTAGTTAAAGAAATCATAGAAAGCCAGAGAGATAGTACAGAGGGTAAGTGCTTGCCTTGCATAAAGCTAACCTGGGTTTGATCTCTGACACTGCAGATAGTCTCTCACCTAGTCCCAGAGTCAAAAGTAGGCCCTGTGCACAGCTGTGTGTGGTACAAGACAAACAAAATTGCCAACCAACCAAACACACAAAACAAATCATAGATAAGAATTTCTCAGTCTGGCCAGAGCATGCTACTAACTAGGTTTGATCTCAGCAACTTATATAATCCATCAAGCCAGGAGAGATCCCTTAGTGCAGAGGCAGGAGTAAACCCTGAGCACTGCTGGGTTTGACCCAAGAAAACAAAGACAAATTTCTCAGAGGTTAGGAATACAGATAAAATTCAGGAGGCCTGAAGGTTCCCAGTGAAAATTGACCCAAAAGACAAATTATAGTTAGATTGACAAAAAAGGAAAAAACACAAAGATAGACTATTGAAAGCAGCAGGGTAAAATAAACCTATGTACAAAAGATAAGCATTAAGATTCAGAACAGATCTATGAAATCATACTGTAGGAGTCAGAAGAGACTGCTGGCATATAGTAAAAGCTCAGTGAAATTAACCCCTCATCAAGAATACTCTATCCAGTTAGATTATCACTCATATTTGAAGGAGAAATACAGAGTTTCATGGAAAGGCAGCAGCTTAAGGAATTCATAGACTTGAAGCCAGTTTTGCAAGAAACTTTATAGGATCTTCTTTAAAAATGAAACAAAATCTCTGCACTTTGCCAGTAAGCATAACTTTCACACATGGTACTTATGGTTGCCTTAGATCGGATTAAGAAAGGCTGTTTATTTCTAGCTTTTCAAACTTTTTATTTTTCCAAAATGAAGTAATGTTCCATTTATAGTGATGAGTCAGATGGCATTTAAATCTATAATATTTTTATTGATCCTTTACATATTAATGTTGATGCTTAAACATTGTGTATAGTATAATATTTTAACGTAAAACCAATATTCTATTTTTAGGTAAAACAGACATATACTTTTATAGACCTATTCAAGATTTCTCTTAAATTTTCTTAATTCTCCTACCCTCGTTCTTACTAATTTGAATTTTAAATTTCATAAGCATAGAATTATCCATACTATTTCATTTATAAAATGTATACCTGAAAAAAATAGAAGAATGCAGATTTTCAAAAAAGTATTAATTTATTGGTTTACAACTTTGTGAAATTTCATAGCTTTATCAATACGAAGGTATTTCAGTTTTCAAGATTTAAATAAATAAGGTATCACATATCCTGGATATAAAGGAACAGAGGGAACTGGTATTTTTTTCTGTAAAGCTGATCTTACATGGGAGGGATTCTTGGGGCACTGGGGAGGGAGGCAGTTTCTCTGGTGATGGGTGTAGTGTTGGAGTCAAGTGGTATGAAACCCTAACATTATTTAGAGTTCCAGTACCTGAGTAAAATGGTAAAAAAAAATCAAAAAAGTTAAAAAGAATAATAGAGCATGTATTTTATGGTCCATCTACCAGGGAAGACACTTTTTTTTTTGGTTTTGGTTTGGTTTGGTTTTTAGATCTTCGGCCGTGCTTAGTGCTCCAGGCATATACCTGATTCTGCACTCAGAAATCACTCCTTTTGGTGCTCAAGGGAGCATATAGGATACCAGAGATGGAACCTGGGTTGGAGTGTGCAAGCCAAATCCTTGCCCACTGTACTATCGCTCAGGCCTGGAAAATTAATTTTTATTGTCAAAGTTATCAGTCAGATATTCTGTGTGTTGAAAGATGAGTTCTTTGGTAGATTTATATTGAACTTTTACTTCAGCTCTACTAGTTCACAAAGAGCATTTATTTATGTATGTCAAAGCAAGCCTAAGTCTACTTAGATTTAGTTGAATGTGAGTTTGGGGGTCCATTTTTTACCATCTTAGTGCATGGTGAATAAGTAGCAACTCATCAGAGCCTCTCTGATAACAACTACAATTCACTGTAAGTTTATCACCTTTGTGAGACTATTAGATACTGCAAAAATCATTTTCATTGGTTGTCTGCATAGAGAAATCCACTCATTTTCTAACTATGGAAGAAATGAATTTCATATTTGTTATTTAAGAAAGAGAAAAGGATGATGCAGAATAGATTTATATAGGATACATATATCTTGATGTATCCTATACAGTACATACAAGTCACTCTCGAGAACGCCATGTGCCACCCTTGAGAACATCATGCACCAATTAGAATGGGGAGGAATAGGTGTGAAGATAGATGGTTGGCAACTGAACCACCTCCGCTGCGCTGATGACATCGTTCTAATAACACCAAACATTAGCCAAGCAGCACAAATGCTGGCTGACTTTGATCATCATTGTGGAAAGGTAGGTCTACAGCTGAATCTCAACAAAACTATGTTCATGAAAAACAAACTAATTTCAGATGCTCCATTCACTCTCAACAGAACTAACATCTTTGTATGCAGCAGTTATGTGTACAGGTCGAGAACTCAAGATGATGAACGACCTAGCACCTGAGCTGTTCAGGAGGAGGAGAACAGCATGGAATGCTTTCAAGAGCATGGAAGAAATAGCTACAAGGACAAAGAACCTCCATCTCCTAAAGAGTCTCCACCATTCTCCCTGCACTAACATATGCCGCAGTTAACATATACCTGGGAACTACAAAAGCAGGATGAGAATGCTATTCGGGTCTCCCAAAGAGGAATCGAAAGAGCTATGCTTGGAATATCACACCTCACTCAAGGGAGAGAAGGAATCATAGTTCTGACCCTTATCAAAGATAGAGAATCAGGGAAGCTATCTCATTTGGCAAGGCATCGAAAATCATATAGACATGTAATGTTAGTTGGAGATGATCACTTGACTAGAGCCGTTATTGACTGGATCCCACGTGACATCAAAAGATCATGTGGCTGCCCACCTACACGATGTTGAAATTTCTTCATCAAGATCCTGAATGAATGGTTTGGGGCTCTTAATATTCCTGGAGCAAGCAGATGCCATTTGGCTACACTGGAACGTGACAGGGGCAAATCGAACGTTACTGGTGCCCGCTTGGGCAAATCGATGAATAATGGGATATCAAGTGATCAAGTGACATACATCTTGTGTAAGACTGGATCCCTGAAATTCTTTCCAATAGGAGAAAATAATTTTTTTTATAAAGAGTTGCACCAATTTGTCCCCTATTCCGAAGATGTGTCACTGGAAATAAAAATGCTGCTCAGTTCAAATACTTTAAGAAAATAGTTTATGAAAAACTCATTTATTTTCCCATTAATTTTTCTTTAAAAATTGCATTTCATTGTTATAGCAAGTTTGTGATACTTAATATTATATAGCATGGAGGAATGCATAACTCTCCTCCATGGAATTATTTTGATGTGAAAACTGATCTTGCTTTTTTTTTTAACATATACTCATTTAATATTTTGCTGTATCTAGTGTCTCTACAGATATCCTGATAGACTACGAAGTTCTATTATATTTCTGCTATGGAACCAGAATTTACATCTATATGCCCACAGGAATTTATACTGGTTATTTTGAAAAATTTTTAATCTGTAAACCAATTAATAATTTGGAACTAAGTGCTTATAGTTTTTTATGTGTCACCACATTTTTGGTAATCAAACAATATTGTGATTTTGGCCTTATCATAATCTTTATAAATATAATCCCTTGTTGAAAACTTTCCAGAGCTTCTTTTATGACTCGGAGTGGAGTTTTGGGCCCTGCCCTTTCCTCCGCCTCCATGCCATTTGCCCCGGAAGAGAGAGACCCACCCACGCCAGACCCACAGATCCCTTGGCTCACAGCCGCAAAGCGGCTGCGCAATATTTTTATAGGACACTGAATTTTGCATGAGGTTCTTCCCAATTTCTTTCACTTTAATACTTAGTAAACAGTTATAGACATGTTTTAACTGATAACAGTAAGCCTGGCAAGAAGCCAGAGCAAACCACACATCATGCAGTTAGTCATTTTCAACATCCAGACTCCATAGTTCCTCTGAGCTCCATCCAAGAGAAAAGCTGATCTTCCCTCTTTAAGTTTCATCAGTAAATTCTGGGGTTGAGAGCCTCCTACTGAGACTATACCACCTACACGGTAAAGCCTAGCAAGCTACCGTGTTTTATTTACTTTTTATGCCAAAGACTAGTAACTATTATGGACCTCAGTTCCATAACCTGAAGAATGGTTTTCGGGCTCCTCCTGTCCCTGTAGCAAGTACATGCCCTTGGGTTGCACTTGATTGTGACAGGACTCATGGAGATGTTACTAGTGCCCACTCGAGCAAATCGATGAACAATGGGAAGACAGTGTTTGTTTTTGGGCCATAACCAGCTGTGCTCAGGAATTACTTCTGACTGTGAAATCAAGGATCACTTAAAATACATGTACCTATATAAATGATGTATTTTCTTTGTTTTTAAGAATTATCAACTCTTATAGAGCTTTATTCCATCATTTTCACAAAGATCAAAGTGATAAGAGTTACATAAGGAGGAAAATTAGAAATCTCTGGTATATTAGTTCACAGAAATTCTGTGTAGGCCTGTTCAGTTTGCTGAAGCACAAATTTACCTTTATTCTATTTAACAGCTAAGTTAAATGTGGTGGCATACTTAGCAGAGGATAAATGTTGCCTGTAAATTTTTTTATAAAAGCAGGTTTCTAGAAGAAATCATAGTTTTTACTAAATATTTAGACCTGCAGGAATTTGTTTTCAGCCTCTTAAAGGCACACTGTATAATATAGCCTAAGCAGTAACTCAAAAATAGACACAATAAAACTATTTATAATGATACCCGTGAGTGTATGCCAATTAGATGGCTCCAATGTGAAGTTTAATAAAAGCAATTTTAAGATGTGCTGAAGCATTACATCTGTAGTTAGATTTGGCTCATTCATGGCCTTGTCAGTCTGGGATGTAAGTTTTAGACTGTCTGGTCAATGATAGATATGCTGTATGTTTTTTTGGCAATCCTCCATAAATGTTTCTCCCAACAAGAATTTTAATAAGTGATAGACACAGAAGAGAACACACTTTGTATACTTTGGCAAGATGTCAGATTCAGAAATCTTATGTGTATAGACCAATTATATAGACGGTATAGATATGACAAAAATCATTTTGTTTCAGAATATTTCCACAATTACTATCTAGGGAAATATTTAAAAATATTTACTTTTTTTACTTCACTCTGGGGAAGTTTCTCTAAGTTCAAATATTTACCTTAATACCTGTTTGGACAAATGGTTTCTATTTTATCTAGTCATGAGATGGTTTTAGAGAGAATGAGTGAGAAGAGGGAAATCATTTGCAAAGCACTTCATATTTCACTCAGGAGTAGATTGTTTGGAATCTAAAGTCTTAAAACTTATTTTTACGAGTGTGTTTAAGAAATGGTGGAGGGATGGGAGGTGCAGAGCAATAATACAGCAGGTAGGTCACTTGTCTTGCATGTGGCCTACCTGTATTCTCTCTCCAGCATTTCAAATGATTCCCTGAATATCACCATGAGATACACCGAGTGCAGAGCCAGGAATAACTTTTGAATATAACTGGATGTGGTCCAGAAAACATAATTTTTTTTCTTAGCCAGAGAGACGGTTCAGTGGTAAGGCCCTTGCCTTGTATGTGGTTTGGGTTTGAACCCTGGCACTACCAAGAAAGATTAAGTCCTAAACTACTGCTAGGTATGGTCCATAAAAACAAAACAATTTTCTGTGCTTAGTTTTAGGCACAGTGATTCACGGTGCTGTCAATCAATAATAGGGGCTTATGTATGGAGGTCCTCTTCTCTCCTCCATTGCCTCACAGTTTCCACACAGGACGCCTCAACCTCCATCCCTTTAAGCTCATTTCTGTAAACTAGTGTTCAGATTCTGTATCGTTTGACCATTTATTATTTCCTTACTACATTCTTTATATCCCATATATGAGAAATAAATCTCTGTTTCTCTCTTCCTGGATAACTTCACTTAGCATGATACTCTCCAGATCCATATGTATAGCAGCAAATTGCATGATTTCAACTTTTCTTAGAGCTGAATAGTATTCCATTGTGTATATGTACTACAGTTTATTTATCCAGTCTTCTATTCTCTGACACTTAGACAGTTGAACTGACCCTACAAGTGGTCATATAAAGGATATGGGTATAACGAAAAATGTGTTTAATATAAATCACGATTATTATTTGAAAATGTTTGATTTGCTTACATATTTTATATATCATAGCAAAAATAGGTGAGAGTGGAAAAAAGTTAAAGAAGTCCTAATCTAGAGTTTCTTGTGGGCTCACAGGTCCTTGTTTGGAAGCACAAGGACAACAATACAACCTTTGTATTGTTACTGCAGGATGTTTGTAAATTCAAGCATGTATTCTCCAAGTTTTTAAGTAATGAAATAAAAGTAAATATTGTAATAGTATGCTTTCCTCTGTATAGTCTCTTACTAGATGAAGATAGATTATATTATTTCCTACCCTGTTCATGTGATTATTTATTCACAAACTTGTCACTTGTCACTTGTCTTCCCGTTGTTCATCATTTTGCTCAAGCAGGCACCAGTTAAATCTCCATTTGTTAGGATTAAGGTCCATTATTGTTACTATTTTTGGCATATTGAATACAACATGGGTAGCTTGCCAGGCTTTGCCATGGCTCTGTTTTCATCCCAGGGGAGCCACTAAAATACACAAAATTTCTTCAAGCAAATTATTTTATTCAAAACTGTTTCCTTAGTTAATATTTAGGGGAACATCAAAAAATGTATCTTGAGAGCTCACTGTGTAGCTGCTTGAATCCAAGTTCTGGCTATATAATATCGCCTTTACTTTTTGGCTCTCGTTTCTCTATTTCTCTCTTCATAGACACCTCTCATTGTCCTTAGAATTACTAGTCACTCAAAGAAACCACTTTGTTTAATACAGTTACTTTGAATTAGTTTAGGTTCCTATTAAACAGATTAGAGCAGTTTAGCATTTTTTCCATTCCTAGTGTAGTTTGAGCGACTACAGCAATCAAACCTGTTTCCAGCAATCAGACCTCAGTCAGCTGCATACAAAGCAAGCTCCCTACCCACTATACTATTTCCTTGCCCTTTTTATGTGTTTCTTATTTACCTTTTTTATTTGATCACTAAATAACACTCGAAGTGTTGCAGGTGTGGCTGTGGTGCCTGCCTGCATTGGCAGGTGGCAGTCAGGAGACAAGCTTGTCTACATCCAGGCTCTGCCCCGTGGGCCCTGGATGTTTGATGACCTGACATATAAAATGACTGGGCCCCCTGGAATGAACCCAGAGCCACAGCAGAGCCTGGCAAGCTACCTATGGTACTTTCAGTATGCCGAAAACAGTAACAATATTCGACCTCATTCCCAACGAAATATTAGCCAAGCGGCACAAATGCTGGCTGACTTTGATCAAGAATGTGGAAAGATAGGTCTACAGCTGAATCTCAACAAAACTATGTTCATGAAAAATGAACTAGTTCCAGAGGCCCCATTCACTCTCAATAAAACACACATCTCTTAATGCAGCAGTTATGTGTACCTAGGTCAAGAAGTCAACATGATGAATGACCTAAAACCTGAGCTGCACAGTAGAAAGAGATCAGCATGGAATGCCTTCAAGACCATCGAGGAAATAGCAAAAAAAAAAAAAAAAAAAAAAGACGGAAAGAACCTCCGGCCCCAGGCATATCTTTTTTTCCACTCCACCATTCTCCCTGCATTAACATATGCCTCAGAGACCTGGGCCGTACAAAAGCAGGATGAGAACACTATTCACGTGTCTCCCAAAGAGGATTTGAAAGAGCTATGCTTGGAATCTCTCTCCTCACTCAAGTGAGAGAAGGAATCCTGAGTTCCAACCATCATCTACGTTCCAGAGTCAGGGACCCTGTCTCATTCGCCAAGGCATTGAAAATCAGATGGGCTGGACATATATTGCAATTTGAAGATGATTGCTGGACTAGAGCTGTTATCGACTGGATCCCATGGAACATCACAAGATCATGTGGCCACCCATCTACAAGATGGTCAGACTTCTTCATCAAGACCCTGAAGGAACAGTTTGAGGCTCTTCATATTAGGACATGTCGGGTAGGACATTTGCCTTGCATGGCAGCTGTCCTGGGTTCAATCAGTGACTTAGCATACAGTTTCCTGAACACCTCCAGGAGTAATTCCCAAGTGTAGAGCTGGGAGTAACACCTGAGCATCACTGGGTATGACCCAACCTCCTCCCCCAAAAAAAAGTAAAGTAGTAACTGAAATAGACATTTTATGTGAATATACATAGGAATCTACATAAAATGTTAGCAGATAGGTATAGAAGGACATTTTTGAAATTCAAGAGAGTTGAATGAATCAAAAAGAAGGTAGTTATATTCAGTAAGAGACTAGAGATATATAAATTAGCTTTTAGAATAGCTATTTGTATTATTTATTGCCTATAAGGTCATGTTTTTAAGTAATGAAATTCGTTAGCTTTTTGCGTTAATGTTTTCCATAATGTCCCATTTCACTCCTGAGAAGTATAATAAACTATAATGTATGTACAGGCGAGAATATAGTATTGAATGTTTTTTTAAAAGAGATCATACAATGTAGTTTTGCAGTAGTTCTATTATTCATTTTATTTATCTATAAACATGCAAGAGTGCATTTTACTCCATGTTATTTCTCTGATGACTGCAGTATACCTTATGGCCTCAAATTACAGCACAGTCACCGTACCCCTGAGACTGTACACCCCAAGATTATATTTTATGGAAACCTGTTCACATTAGTGAGAGTATGACTTTTCATGTGGTTTTAATTTTTGAGACTTTTTCTTTTAAATAATAAATTTTAAAAAATACCCTTAGTATGTATAGTCAATATTATTTAATGTTTTTCTTGAGATGGAAAGGGCACCACATCCAGTGGTGCTTAGATCTTTTTAAAAAAATATTTCTTTCTTTTCCCCCAACAATTAAATGCACTTATGTAAAGGCAAACAACGTGAGATGTCAGATTAGAGATTGCAGTGATGGTGAGACTTCCAAGTGCTTTGAAGAATTGAAAGATAGCACCCACCCTCCCTGTTACAATGTATGTAGCACCTATACTTAGTTCCATGGAACAAGGGAACAGAAAACAGTATCACCTCCAGTGGAAGAGGCAAAGCATATGAGATCCTGTACTTGCTGATTTTTTAAATTGAATCACCTTAAGATAGACCATTACAAAGCTGTTCACGATTGTGTTTCAGTCATACATGTTCCACCACCCATCCCTCCACCCACTGTACATGCCCCATAACTAATGACCTTATTTTCCCTCTCCGCGTACTCCCTCCTGCAACATGCCTCTATGGCACACACGTCACGCATTTCTCTCTCTCTGTCTCTCTGTCTCTGTTTCTCTCTCTCTCTCTAACCCCCTTTTGTGCATCTTGGTTTGCAGTACATGATGCAAACCATTTTACATGATAAAATGGTTTATCATGTAATAAATTGTTTATTACATGTAATAAATAAACCATTTATTACATGATAAACCATTATTTATCATGTAATAAATAAACCATTTATTACATGATAAACCATTATTTATCATGTAATAAATAAACTATTTATTAAACTATTTATTACATAATAAACCATTTTATCATGCTAATAGTTGGAAATGGTCATGATGGAACTGAGTGTTGAAAGTAGTGCTCAGTCTTACTCTTGGATATGTGCTCAGGGATCACTCCAGTGGGGTTTAGGGAACCATATATGTTGCTTGAGCTCAAACCTGTGTCAGCTGCATGTAAGGCAAGTGCAATACCTACTATACTATGACTTGAGCCTCTATTTCACATTTGTATCTTTGATTTTGTTCTATCACAGACTCATTGCATGTATAATGACTGTAACCCAGTGCGACCCTAAAGAAAATCATGAAATTGTGGGTTCCTTGAAATCAGTGCATTTAAAATTGTTCTGATATCAAGTGAAATATAGAGCAGAGTTGATTTTGCCACCATTGAAGACAAGATTGCAGTAATTGACTATTTGAATATTTATCAGGCAAAGATCAACTCTTGGGTATTTTTGGCAAAGTAATAATGTTTAAAACAACCTTGCAGTTTATATGAGTGATACGCATGGAAATAGATGTATTGAAAAAGTTTTAAATTTATGTTCTAATTTATGAACTAGTTTTATTCTAGATACACTGTTTTTGGCCTTTGAAACATAATATTTAAACTTAAAAAGTGTGTGTGTGTGTGTGTGTGTGTGTGTGTGTGTGTGAATCCTACCTTTCCTCGATATTTCTAATATATTATGTGTAACTACCTGGAATCTAACTAAAATTTTACCAATTTATTATATAATTTGTTTTTTATGAGTCTTGTCTTTGACTATTTGCTGTGAATTCCTTGGATATTGCTAGAGTCTATTGTGAACTTTATTTTATTTGTGTTTCTTCTTTTTGTGTTTGGAACCACATTAGTGCTATGCAGAGATTACTCCATGTAGGGGTCACACCTGGAGTTGCTTGTGGAAATGTTTAATGTTAGGATTTGAATTCAGGACTTCTGCATGCAAAACATGTGATCCACCTTATTGAGCTCCCTGTCTTTCTCTTATAATTTTTATTAAATTGATAAAAAGATAATTAGATATCTTAAGGATAAAGCTAATTGTGAATTTTTAAACATACATTTGAATTATAATTTAACTAAATATACAATAAAATACTTGTGTTACCTGGAAGTATGATTGTTTCTGATATTATTTAAACTATTTTACTGTACAACAGTCTAAGGCAAAAGTGAAAGAAATCATTAAAATTAGAAAAATATAGTGATGAAAAGTGTCTCTCTGACTATGAAGAATACATTAGTGTAGAAGAATTAAAGGATGTGTCAGCAATAATATCTAAGATTAATCATGAAGATGGACCTTGTGGTATAAGATTTAGTATCCTTACTTCAGTGTAAAAAGTATGTGAATTGGGCATTGAATTGACTTTGGAAGTAAATTTGTCACTTTCTTCCCAGGCTTGTAAGACTTTGTTCATTTTCTCCAAGGAATAACATTACTTTCATACAAAATGTCAGATATCCTTTACTAGAATAAATGCATCAAGTTTTCATTTATGACATTTTCAACAGTTGCATATCATTCAGCAAATGTGAACTTTAATAACTAGCAAAAAGGTGTTACACATTAACTGAATTGCCAAAAGACTTTAAGTAATAGCTTTGAACATTATCAAATCATTGGTGTTTGTACCTGTGTGTATAGTCATGTATATGTTTATGGAGGTGTCTGTTGAGTTTTAAAAAAGAATTGTGGGGCCGGATCGATAGTCCAGTGGGTAGGGCATTTGCCTTGCACGCGGCCGGTCCATGCCAGCCCGGGTTCAATCCCGGCATCCCATATGGTCCCCGAGCACCACCAGGAGTAATTCCTGAGTACAGAGCCAAGAGAAACCCCTGAGCATTGTCGGGTATGGCGCCCCCCTTAAAAAAAAAAAAAAAGAATTGTGAATGTTGAAGGTTAAAGGTGTTGAACTGAATATGGACATCTGCAATTTGTACTGGTTTTTAAAAAGCATATTGTAGACAAAGGTTTTTCTTTATGTTCTTTTGTGGTAGAATAAAACTCTTTCCGTTGAACTATTGATCTTACTTTCTTTCAATATGAAATTGACTTATAATTATTTAACAAACTGGTGACACATATAATCAATAGTATGTGGAATTCTATAGCCCTATTTTCCTATGGAGAATTGCACTTAATGTTGTTTAAAGCTATAACTAAGAGAAGTTATGCCTCGACTTACATTTTCCATCTCTGAATACATATTGGCACCTTGAAATGATATTTATAAAGTACCTCTTAACAAATAAAGATTTCTATATTTTTTCTGACCAGCTTTTTGTTCTACATCCGCTTTTCTTCTTTTTGCCCTTTCATTTTCTTTTCGACGTTTGGATTTTGTCTATTGAATCCATTTACTCATGACAAAAAGTAGAGCTAAGACTAACACATTCTATTAAAAGTAGTATAGATATCTGTCTCTCACCTTCTGGCTAATTCCACTCAACATAATCTTCTCCATGTCCATCCATTTATAGGCAAATTTTATAACTTCATTTTTCCTAACAGCTGCATAGTATTCCATTGTGTAAATGTACCAGAGCTTCTTTATCCAGTCATCGATTTTCGGGCACTCTGGTTGCTTCCAGATTCTGGCTATTGTGAATAATGCTGCTATGAACATAAAAGTAGGGATGGTGTTTCCGCTGCGTATTTTTGGTTTCCCAGAGTAGATTCCCAGGAGTGGTATGGCTGGGTCAAATGGGAGTTCAATTTCTAGTCTTTGGAGGAAAGTCCATATTGTTTTCCAGAAAGGCTGTACCAGCCGGCATTCCCACCAACAATGGATGAGTGTCCCCTTTTCCCCACATCCACGCCAGCACTTGTTGTTCTTGCTCTTTTGAATATGTGCCAGTCTCTGTGGTGTAAAGTGGTATCTCATTGTTGTTTTGATTTGCATCTCTCTGATGATTAGTGATGATGAGCATTTTTTCATATGTTTTTTGGCCATTCGAATTTCTTCCTTGCTGAAGTTTCTGTTCATTTCTTCTCCCCATTTTTTGATGGGGTTGTTTGTTTTCTTCTTGTAAAGTTCTACCAGTGACTGATATATCCTGGATATTAACCCCTTATCAGACGCGGTATTGGGTGAATATTCTTTCCCATTCTGTGGACTGCTTTTGTATCTTAGTGACTGTTTCTTTTCATGTGCAGAAGCTTTTTAGTTTCATGTAGTCCCATATGTTTATCCTTTCTTCTAGTTGCTTTGTTAGTGATGTTTCACCTTTGAAGATTCCTTTAACTTCAATGTCGTGGAGGGTTTTTCCTTTATTTTCTTCAATGTACTTTATGGATTCAAGTCTGATATTGAGATCTTTAGTCCATTTTGATCTGATTTTTGTGCATGGTGTTAGACACAGGTCCAAATTCATTTTTTTTACATGTTGCTGCCCAGTTTTCCCAACACCACTTGTTGAAGAGGCTTTCCTTACTCAATTTTAGACTCGTTGCACCTTTATCAAAGATTAAATGATCATGTGTTTGAGGTTGGGTGTCAGGATACTCAATTCTATTCCATAGGTCCACAGGTCTGTTTTTATTCCAATACCATGCTGTTTTAATTACTACTGCCTTGTAGTACAGTTTGAAGTTGGGAAAGGTGATGCCTCCCATCTTCTTTTTTCCCGAGGATTGCTTTAGCTATCCTTGGGGGTTTATTGTTCTATACAAATTTCAGTAGCGTTTGGTCAATTTCTTTGAAGAATGGCATTGCATGGCATAAATATATATGTACATGTTATGATACCAATATCCAAGGTCAAGTGAAACATATATCAGGAGGTCTTGTCAAAGGTGGAAATTATCACAAACGTGTGGGAGTCAGAGGTTAAGTAAGACAGAAAATGGAACAGGGTGCTAATAATAGTCGAGGGTACTAGTGCCAACCTGGAACTGAGCATTAAATAGAGGCAGGGGGATACACATGACAATCTTTTAATGTATGTTCTGTAATTCATAGTCTGGAGGGAAGGAAAAGAGAAAGAGAGAGAAAGGGAAAGAAATAAAGAACCTGCAGTGGAGGTGCGCTGGGGAAGGGGAGGGAACCGGGGATGTTGGTGGTGGGAGATGGGCACTGGTGGAGGGACGGGTGCTGGAACACTGTATGACCAAAACCCAAACATGAACTTTTTAATTGTATATCTTTTTTATTTGTATATCTCACGGTGGTATAATAAAATACTTAAAAAAAAGTAGTATAGATAAAATGAAGAAGCTCAGTATCCCACTCACAACTCTAGTAATGCTGTTTTGTAGAATTCTGTAATTCGTAAAACATCCTTCAGGACTAAATTTGACAGAGTAGGCGATTTTGGCTCTTACAAATTTGAAAATTTAGAGTATAGTAGTAAATCTATCCTGGTAGAAAAAAAATATGTTGCATTGTTAAAAACTTTAAAAAGATCTTCAGGTATTTATTTCTCTGAAAGAACAAAAAGAATTCTATCTGTGTAGGTTAGGGGCACTCAAGAATGTGCAAAAGAGACAGTTCAGAAAATAAAAGGAATTGGAATCCTGAATATCATGTCTGCATGCAGTATTTCTTATGTTAAACTAACCCATAAAGCTGGTAAGCAGGGAAAATAGAACAGGATTTGGGCACTTGCCTAGTATGGGGTAAAGGCACTTGCCTTATGTGAACAACCCAAATTATTTTACCCAATTTGAACCCTAACACAACTTGATCCCCTGAATACTGCCAGATGCAATCCCTGCGCACATAACTAGAAGCAGCCCCGAGCACTCCTCTTTATGCCCCCGCCCTATAACAACAACAACAACAACAACGATAACAAGGATACTGATAATAAAACATTTTAGGATGATCCCAAAGCCCACCTTCCTCCTAGAGAAGATTACTCATCTTATGAGCTGTTCACTAATCAATAACTTGTATTTTAGCTAACTTTTATAATCAGTGTGCAATACATTTACATCTAATTTTACCTTTTTCTTGTTAAACTTTTCCTCACTTATATTGTTTTAGTGACTGTAAGTTCGTTCACTTTACACTTCTGTGATTAAAGGTTATTTTCACCATTTAAAAATCAAGCAACTGCACTCCTGCTTGTGTGAATAAAAGTTTTTCAAGCTTTGTTTCACTTTAAATTACTTTTTTGTTTAAATCCATTTTGTATGATATTGTTATGCGATGATGTTTTACAAAGGCTATGCAAAGGGATTTTATTCAGGGTAGTTATTTAAGCACTATGCTTTAGAGTCATCTATTTTTAGATATCACATTTTCATTTATTTTCTTCCTATATTGTGGTAAAAATGTGAATTGAAATATTTTAATGTTATATTTACTAAAATCAAGTATGGTATAGATTTACCAGGAGATTTAAATTGGTAGGTGAGTATTGCTGCATTGGTCATATTCTAATCGTGGGTCAGCTTTAATGCTTAAAGGTTATGCAATTTCCTTATTTTCTTCAAGTGTAATTCTGTATTTGCATGCATTAAGATAGGGAAGTAAGAAGTACCTTCTTAATTTATACCACCACTTGCAAAGCTATTTTAATAAAAAATGAAATAATAAAACTGTTATAAGAAATATAACAGGGATTATTTGTAATGTACAATTTTACATTTATGTACATACTATTGAATTTAAATTCAACTTAGTCTGCAAATCTTATTTTAAAATTTAAATTAATACTCTAACCCATGCCAACCATAGGGTTTTAGTTTGTCATGCTTAGTTCTTAGTAGAAAAATATCTACGAAGATATTTTTCTCATATGAGGTAAAGAACATTGGAGAAACTAGGCTCTAATTTTAGACATGCTTTATTTGGCTTGGCATCAATATTGACTTTCATCTGAATTTTCCTTTTTCCTAACTACTGACTTTTTTAGTGCAAATAATTAATTTACTCCTTTTTTAAATGACTTTTTAAAATTTAATATTAAAATTGATCTTAAATGCAGAATACTTTGTGAACCAAAATAATTGGGATATTTTAAAATGAAAGCTAGCTACTAGTAATTTTGTATATGTATTTATACAAGGACTGGATTTATACTTATTTATATTTGTGATTTAAAGGACATCCATTGGGGTTTTTTGCACTAAAGCATGAACAGTGGAGTAGTTGTAAATACCAGTTTATGAACAATATTTCCATTTTCTGCTTTTTCAAAAACTCTTCTATTTGTTCAACCTATATGCTCAGATTTTGAGCCTGTAAGAAGTGAAGTACCCTAAAAAGTATCACATGATGGCACTGTTTCCATTTCCACATCTAATATTATAAAATAAAGCTATAATCAACTTGGGTGTGATGTGTTTTGTTTAACTTATCAAAGGTAAAAATCCTAACCAATAGGGCTATTAACATAGGTACTAAAGTGGAGTCAGATATTTCATAAAAGTATTTTGTGAAAGCTTTTTATTTAATAAGTAGATAATTCAGATCATGAAGAAGCAATGTAGAGTTTTGAAATTCAAATCTCACAAAAGTTTCTTTATAAATATACCAGTTACTTTAAGACTTACTATTTAATATATATGATCTTATATTTTTATTTGGGAAGGAATAATGGAGCAGTATTAATTGAATTTAATTGGAAAACATAGTTATTCATACAAGTGTTTCTGAGTAGTATTAAGAAAGTATATAATAATAATATGAAGGTACATGGATCGAGGGTTGAAAGGATAGAAGACAATTTTAAAATGAGAAAAACAAAAGTATTGCCAATCTATTTAAAAAGTTCATTAATGCTAGTGATTTCATATACCAAAATTTATTAAGGTAATACATGGAAGAAATGGTTAGTTACAGGGTTTCAATAATTTCTTAATGATCTTTCATTCAAAAGAAAAAAGTTGACCAGTACATAATGTGATTTTTTAAAAAGCATAACTTTCATAGCTGTGTGTATTTAGAGGCTATTCAAGTTTGGGTCTTCATTAAACTTTATCCTTGATGCCAAAATAAAAAGGGCATATATTGCTGATTCTTTGCAATGGTGTGAATGTGGTTGTGTGTGTGTGTGTGTGTATGTAAAGTTTTAAGATGATAAAATAGTTATTCTCACACCCCTCGTTTCAATAAGAGCCTGATGGCCAGAAATGAAAAGTATGTACTTTTAAGTGTTATTAAATGTTAGTTTTGCTTGTTTTGATGAGGCAGAACAAACAGATCATGGGAGCAGTTTTCTTTTTATTTTACTATGAATTTGAATCAGGGCAGATATATTTGTATAAAGTTTTCCACTAGTATAAAGTGTCTAAAAAGAATTGTTTATTTAAACAGTCTCCAAAATGATTAAGAAAATGACCAAACACTTAAACTACACTAGGCTTAAACCTTAAGCCTTTCATCATAAAATAAACAAATACTTTCAACAAAATGTGCAGAGGAAAATTATGTGCTCATATATTGTTACTGCTTTTTATTTCTAACCTTAGCTTTCCCTGCTATCCCTAAACAGCAGTTATGTCCATTTTCAAAATAATAACCATCAGTAACTCATCTTGTACAAAGTTATCATATGATTTTAAGGATTATATTAGTGTTATATTACCTCTTTGGGGAAGTGATAGTTTACATAATATTTTTTCACGACATAAGAAAAATATGAATTGCCATACTGAGGAAATTAATGCAAATTTGCTTGATATGCTATTTTAAAGTATTCATCAATCTGTACTGCAGAAGAGAAAACATTCAATGTAAAAATCTTTTAATTTCTCTTATATGAGAAAAGGGATGGAGGAACCCCACATACTGAAATAGATTTTCATGTTCACTGTAGTTCACCATGCAAATTACTTGCAATTTCCAAATGCCAGTGTTACTTTTCAGGACAAATTTCACACAAAAGAAATTCAGTGATTATTCATCCAGTTTAATTAATTCAATTAAATAAGTCTGATGCTGTCAGGTGTTCTTTTAATAATTGAATCAACATGCAGATACATAATAAGCATAAAAGCGTTTCTATGGCTGCAGTTAATTTAGATCCAAAAGAATCTGCTGTTCCTCTACATTTGATATAGATTATTCTATAATATTTCAGTAATGGGTTTCACAAAGGCTGGCTTTTAATTCTTTGCTTTCTCGAATGTCTTTATATATAATGGTTTAAAACAGAAGGTGTTCAAGAGAGGGTGACCTTTTTTCCATTACCATGGTTCCTGTCATTAATGCATTATAATTTTCCTTAGAAGTCTGGAAAAATGTGTATGTGTGCAGTACATAGCGCATGAATCAAAGCATATTAGTGAAAGTTTAGAATTATTTGTTGCTACTTTTTAAAAAGAAAAGATACATAGGACAAATTGATTGTTATAAATACATATTTTTCGGACTGTGCACAATTAAACCAGTTTATGCATATTCTCTTTGAATAAAATTTTGTAATTTATAATATAACAACAGTCATCTTACTCTATTCCAAAAATATTTGTTTTGACGAAATTTTATTCAAAGGGGAGATTGGCTCCTCATTTTGTTTTTCATTATGATAATCACATATATGCTGTTATAAGAAATTATAAAAGGAAATTAATAGCATATAAAGAGAAGAGATGGGGTAAATGATTTACTTGGAGTTCTCAGCAGTGGTTGATGTCATAATTATTGTAAATATTAATTGCTGTGCTAAAAATGTAAGCAAGCCGATTTTGTATTAGATGAAAAATGAAAATAGACTGTGTACTGGTAAATAGATAATCATACAAAAGTAATTGGGGTTTTAAAACCCCAATCTATTCTGCCAGCATGAGCTCGTTTGCATGTTAATCACAAGAGTGATTTCCTACTTCACAAGGAAGTCCACACTCTTTCATAACCACTTTTAATTGCATTTAAAATGATTCAGGTTTGTAACATTAGAAATGAAGGCGTATCTGTGTCAAATTAATAAAAATGGCTCTGAAAATTTTTTATAGACTATAAATACTCAAATATTTTAAGGACTTCTATTTTTAATTAGAATATGTAGAGTCCAATTACATATTTTGAGTGTTATTAATGATAGCATAGTTATGGAATAATGTGCCATTTTTCAAAGATCACTTTTTAATTTTTATTGTATTTTCAATTAGGTGACTTTTCCTCTAATTTTAAAGGCAAACGCAGAAACGCTACTAAAATTTGGCCATAAAGCACTGAGTTTCAGGTTAAAGGATATAACACTAAATTTTATAGATTACTGTGTTTTGTTCTTTTTTTTGTATTTACAGCAAATGCCTTCATTGTCCAATCTTTCTACATGTACATATTCTCAACATAAAATGTTTACTAGCAAATTTGTCATTAGCAAGACATAATGTTTATTAACTCTCTTCTACTGTACCATTTTAGCATCAATTAAAACATATCTTACTGCTAACAATCATATTAAATGATGATTTAAAAACTCTTGTAATAAAAATATACTAAATTCAAAAGTACTCTAATACTTTAAAAATCACTAAACACCAATGTCATTTTTTAGAACCAACTCAGATTACATTTTAGTGTTTAGCTTCTGCCATTTTCCCAACTTTCTCTGCAATTTCTCTGCATCTAAATGCCATAGTTAAAGGTAAACAATTTATTTGCTGAATCTAAGAAAAATCTTCATTTTTGGCAAATTTACCCAATTATTTGTCAGTCTAATTACAGAGACATAAAAATGATTAGTTGGAATATTCACCTATACATATACTTAATATCGTATTTGATGAAAAGTTTTATGATTAAAGAAAAGACTTTGACAACTTAAAGGAAAGTACATTTGCTTTCATCACCAGTGTTCTCTCTAATATAAATGACCAAGATGATGTTTCTATAACATAGCTTGGGGTGCTCTGGAGATTAAAACTACCAAAACAGATTAAATTTTTTATGGATAGGCACCATGAGGGATAATAAGCCAATATTTCTTGTCCCATATTCCAGATGTTTTATGTAATTCTGCATCTTTCTAAAATAAATCATAGCTTTTGCCATGAGACTTGAGATGAAAGGCAAAAACTGTTGAAATGTTAATTTTACTATCTGCTATTGAGGTCTGCTACCTTTTTGTATTTTTTCCTGACTCCCAGTAGCTCAGTTCTGTTTTATGAATGTAGTGATATTTCAGTTTGAAGTGTAGTAACTAGAGACATGAGTTGGACTTGAAATAGTACCACACATTTATAACTATGGGATGGATAAAGTTTATTGTAATCATTTATTTAAACTTCATTATAGTAAGAATGATGTAAATATTCAGATCAAAATATAATAGTGAATATAGATTTTTTTGCTTTTATATTAGAATATAGACAAATGATTAGAAAAAAACATAGACAAAAATTTATTATTTCTTTTAATATATTTTCTTATAGTTTTTTTTTTGTTTGCCAGTTTCCCATCATAATGCCAATGGAAAATATTTTTGAAGTTTTAGGATTTATAGGGTGATTATTAGCTAATTGCAGGCCTGGGGGAAAATAGTTGTTGATTCACTTAATAGAAAATTCTTGCATTGCTAATATATAATATAATAAATTTTTTAATCTTCCATTTGTTTTCTGAGTCTGTATCAACTCCTGTGACTTTGTTCATTTACACATCTCTATAGCAAATGAGTTCCTTATCTTTATTTTTTGGAAAGTGTTGTCTTTTAATCTATTCCAACTTTAATGCTACTTTTTTATGCTTACCTAGAATTCAGATTGAGTTTATTAAAACTTTGCAAACTGAGAATTCTGGAAATTTTTATGTATTACTTAGAAGGTGAATAAAATGGGCTGTGTATTTGCAATACTTGGTTTCTGGTTCCCAGTTTATAAACAGTGCCACCCCCAACCCACAAGTTGTCTACAGTAATAAGAGCAACCACTTTAGTCCAATCTTCATAATAACAGTATCTTTAAAAGTTTGAATTCTCTAGTCCCCACCCCAAACAAACCAATCCCACACAAAAACCTATAAATCCTTCTTCATTCATTCTTTTAAATGCTTCTTCATTTATTATCATTTAAATCAAATTATTTCATTAAAGAACTGTTTAAAAACATTTTTTTAATTTTATTATAACATACTCGTAAGGATTTTTTTATGATCCTTAAAAGCTTTCCTAGCTTTTGTCTTTTTATTTTTTGCAGCTGTTTGGTTTTGGTTTCACTTGAATTTGTGAAATCAGAGTTTCAATAAGGTAAGACTATTTGCATTATTATGGTATTTTGATGTTGCTTTATTATCTGGAAGCATTATGATTTAAATGCAGTTTACTTCATGTAGTAAATCTTATATTAATATAAGACATACTGCAGGCATAAACACTCATATAAACATATAAGATTATATATATATATATATATATATATATATATATATATATATATATATACACATAACAGCAGCCCTTGTGGTGACTGACAAATGTTGCCAATATCAGTATTACAGCTATTTCAATTTGTACATCAGAGTGAAATGTTTATCATATATTATGTCTAATTTTGAAATTCATATGGAATCATGTCCCACTATTTAGTTACTTGCTGGCATTTGTAGCCTCACTGTGTTGAAACACCATCGTATAGGATTAAACTTCTGTAGTTTTAACTTTCTCTTTAAAATACTAATGAAATCATATGAGGGAAGGGGATTCTAGGACTGTCTCTTTTTTATAAATTACCTCTTTTATGAGCTTTTTGAACTTTAATACCGGTACTTAGTTCAATATCTTCAAAAGATACTTTTAATTAGTAATTAATAATGCTAGTATTTACAATAAAAGCATATGTTAAAATTATTTATTTCAGTGGTATTGTTTGCATGATCAACCATTACTAATGATATTGTAAACTAAAAATTAAATAAAGAATAAAATGCATAAAGCAGTGTTAGCAATAAATGATATGTGATATTAAAAATATCATGATTAATAAACTATCCTGATTTTGACTTTTCAGGAAATCATATACAATTACTTGAGTTGAATGATATTTAACATTCCCATGTATTTTACAGAAGTAAATTTAAAACTATATGTTTTAATATAATAGAATATACTTAATATATGGTATTTTAGGAACATACAAGTTTGAAAGTTAGAACATGGTGTAGAAACCATTTATACTGTTTGTTTTTCAGCTCAATAAGGAATCTGTTTTTTCAGTTGTTCACTTAATGTGGAATACTGTGAACTATATTATCTAATTCTAGTGGGAAGATATATACTGTCTGTTTGGGAATGAGCTTATGAATGATTTGGGAAAATAGGAATAGCAGATAAATAATAGAGAGAGATAAATATATATCACTAAAGATCTTCAGAACAAAAAAATCGGACATTATATCCACGAGCTTTATATTCCTTCTGTGAGCACCGCATATATTTAAAATAATTTTCTACTAAAAGAGTCATGCTTGTAGGTGTTGATGGCTTCTAACAACTAATTATAGTAATCAAAAATAATGGTCCATCTATCCATCATTTAAATTCCATTTCTGAGTTTCAGAGGTGATTTTATTTATGTTTTATTTTCTGAGCATCATTTTCCCTTCCTAAGTCGAAGAGTTCTGGAGCTAAACTTCTTCATTAGGTTGCTAAGCCATTTTACAGCAGTCTTTCCATTCTATCCCATTATGTTTTACACTCTGCCTGAATCAGCTGCCAGACCAACACTACATTTTATGATCTGCTCATAAACTTAGCCACCTGCCTATGGTTTCAACTGTTCAAAGGAATTACTGCCAAAGCCTACTAGATTCTTATGATTACTTTGGAAGCTAATTATCTGGAATTTAGGGTTCTATTCTATCCAGAACCATAAGTCTCTTAATCCTTAGTTTTGTACTCTGTACAATGGAATTCTAAGTTTTAAAAGTGTTTCAACTAGTCTATATCTAAATATCACTTACTGCTCAGAGTTTTATTTGATATTGTTGCTCTTACAATTGTTGCTCTTTTCTGCGTACAGAAAAGAACATTCTTAATCCTAGGAGCCTCCATTCCCATCTCTGTTTCGACAATTGCTTTTATTCGCTACATTTAAATGAATAAATTAATTTTAAATATAATATTGATGCAGAATTTTCTAAATATCTGAAATTGTTTAACTAATTTTTTAAAGACACATGGTAGTATTTAAAAAATTATAAAGTTTTTCAACATAAAATACTCAATGATGTTTAGTTTCAACAATAACCGTATATTTTGATTTCTTGTGTATATTGTTTTATCATCAGATGTTTTTCCTATTTTTTCGGATTATCACATTTATACATGTGTTTGTTTATAAGAATGAGTACTTTAGGAAAATATTGACGTTTGGTGAATATCTGAGTTAATTGTAACTTCAGATGATGCACGCTTTTAAGGCTTTCATTATATTTTAAGTCACCTAAACCTTTTCTCATTCACAAGGCTTGATTTTTTATTGGAATCTAGAGAGTATATTTATTTCACTTTAAAACCACTCCAGACCACTGTTGCTATTTCTGTAAAAAGCATCTCCTTTACATAGTCATCTGTCTGTGCCACTATTCTCAGTTCCTATTCTCTGTAATATTGGAGATAAATATTAGGGAAATATAAGAGTTTCCTGAGATGATGATAAACTATAATATCATGATATTTATTAATGTTTTTCTCTGACTGATCAATTTATTTAAAAATGAGGTTAATGTAGCGGCCAGCAAGATAGTGGTGTGGGTAGGACATTTGCCTTGTATATTGTAGGCCTGGGTTCAATTCCCCAGCACTACATAATCACTCCAGCATGGCCAAGTGACCGCTGTGTGTAGACTCTGAGAACCACTAGGACCCCGCCCCCCAAAATGAAGAAAAGATGACTATATTCTTGCTCTCTTAAGAGAAGAAACTGTTCATAAATAAAATTGCTTGAACAATGTCAGTTGAAATTTTCTGTTAATTAAAAAAAAACCTTAACCAAACTTTCTGATTTTTTAAATTTTACTTTTTATATCCAGTAACATTTACTGGATATAAAATGTTTCTGGTGCCCGCTCGAGCAAATCGATGAATAACGGGATTCAAGTGATCAAGTGACTTTTTATATCATTTGTGTGTGGGAGTGTGGGTGCCCAGGAGTGCTGAGGGGTTCAGGAGACTTTCTTGCCAATACTTGATACCCTGGCTTATTACGCTGCAGGACAGTAGACTGCTCCAGCCCACCAGTGCTGGGGCCCACCAGGTCTGTCCTTGCTGGTGCTCTGTCATCATGCCAAGGTTCCAGTTTGAAGACCATGCAGGAACACCAGACTGTTGAGCTATTTCACCAGCCTTTTTCTTTATCATTGATAAAATAACTATACCTTTTGGATTAACAAGGTTTTTAAAATGTTACCATTAGAACCAGGTATTGCTGTGGTGATTTGTGTAAGGTTTTGTGACTTAACAAATATTTTTCTATAACTGCAACAGTTTATTCTAGCAGCTATTTTAGGAGCATCACTCAGCTGTGTGTGGAGACCAGAGCCCTTTGGGGACTGACACCAGAGCTTCATTCATTGTGAGGATGGGGGTAGGGGATCAGTCTCCTAAGGGATTGAATTCTGGACTCACACATGCAAGTCATTTGCTCTATCACTTGAGCCATGTCTGGCCCCTAGCAGTTTTTGAGAGATCACTTTTCCTCCACCATTTCTTGCTGTGAATTATCCTCAAGTAAGCAAGGAAACATGTTTAGTTAACCCTGTTATGAAGGTGCAGCTTTATTAATAAAAATTTATTCTTATTCCAAGTTCAGTGCATTTTACTTCTGTCTGTATGACTGCTCATTTATAAAGGATAGGTAGTTTGCAAAAATATGAGAGTAAAGAATAAAATGAGTAGAATGACTTGAGACAAAGAATTAGAGTTACAATCTGCCCCTAATATCACCTAATAAATAAAAAAAATGAAACTGCTAATTCTTACATTGTGCCACAATATTTTTTACATATACTAGGTAAACATGCTTAGCATTATTGGTCTTTATTGAAGAGAAGTAATTTTTTATAAACTGAAGATTTTATTTTAACCTATTTTTTATTTAATTTTTTTTTAGTATACTACTGTGAGATATACAGTTACAAAGGCATTCATCACTGGGTCAGTCATACAGTGTTCCAGCACATGTCCCTCCACCAGTGCCTTCTTCCCACCACCAATGTTCACATATTTCCTCCGCCTCCCCAGCCTCTCTCGATATCATGCACTTTTCCTTTCCTTCTCACTCTCTCTCTCTCTCTCTCTCTTGTTCTCTCCATTCTCTCACACATTGTAGCTTGCCCTACAGACATTTGGGATTATCATGTAAATCCCTTTGTGTACATTCAATGCTCAGTTCCCATCTGGTATAACTATTTCCCACATTTATTAGAACAATGGTTATATAATTATACCCCACTAATGAATGTAGTCATTCTATATCTGTTCTTTGCCTTCTGACTAATTTCTCTCAGCATGGTAATCTCCATGTCCATTCATTTGCAAGTAAATTTCATGACTTAGTTTTTTCTGATAGCTGCATAGTATTCCATTGTGTAGATGTACCATAGTTTCTTTAGCCAGTTTTCTGTTCTTGGGCATTTAGGTTTTTTCAGATACGGGCTATTTTGAATAATGCTAAGATGACTATCGAAGTGCAGATAGTGTTTCTTCTGTGTTTTTTGGGTTTCCAAGATATATTCCCAGGAGTGGTATTGCTGAGTCAAATAGAAGCTCAAGATCAAGTTTTTGGGAATCTCCATATTGTTTTCCAAAAGGGCTGGACCAGTTGACATTCTCACCAGCAGTGGATGAGAGTCCCTTTCTCCCCATATCCACACCAGCACTGGTTGTTCTTGCTCTTTTGGATATGTGTCAGTCTCTGTGGTGTAAGATGATATCTCATTGTTGTTTTGATTTACATCTCCCTGATGATTAACGATGAAGACCACTTTTTGATATGTCTTTTTGCCATTTGCATTTTGAAGAGAAATAATTTGTATGCAGTTTTTTCTCACCTTTCATGACCTCTATACTGACTTGAGTTGAACTCCCTTTCTTCCTCAGTATTGCTTCATGACTAATTCTTTTACTTGCTTTACAAATTCATTTACTAATTCCATATTTGCTCAGCTGTCATATTAATGCTGATGCCTACCTATTTTGATAAACTCTTTGAACTTGACTCAAGTGATTGAATATGTCATCACATTCTATATATTTATTCATTTATTATGTTAGTGGTTTGCCTTGAATAGAATATAAGTCTCATGAGGCCTGGATTTTGTTCTTGCTGTATTTGCATTTTATTGTCTATATCCCCATCTGGATTATGAGGTAGTATTAGTTGGAATTTTGTGTTATTTATAATGTAGCATAAATGGTTGGTATATTACCTGGAATAAGATTTTCCGTTAATACTCTTGTCTACTAGATTTTTGGAGTGTTGTGTATTAATATAAAAGAACTGAATATTCTTTTTAAAAACATTTTTCATATGCAATGGGATTCCTCAGTATAGCGTTTATTATAAGCTTACCAAATCTGGGTTTTTTGCAGCTTCAGTTCTGATACATTTTTTTCATTTGTTTGTTTCTGGGCTACACCATGCTGTGCTAGGGCTTGCTCCTGTGAGCAGTGATCACTTCTGGTGAGCTTGGGGACCTTATAGAATACCAAGGATTTTACCAGATCGGCCAGGTGCAAGGCAATGCTCTTAATGAATGTCTGAGTTTGTGAAAACATCAAGGGATATGGGGATAGTAGAGAAATGCTTTTCCTATTTAAAAAAATTAATAATTGTAGTATGTGCTTGACAGTGAATATCAAAAATATTAATGTTAGCACAGAACCCAAAACAAGAAGGAAATTTGTGGTCCCCATTAGTAGCCAGCCGTCTGTTGGAAAGCATAGTGTTATACAACTTTCCTCTTCAGTTATAGCATAGTTATATTGTCATTATACATTATTTCAATTGATCAGTGTTCCAAATGTAAACTGGGGTTTAGTGCCAGGTGGCACATCTGAGACACATAAAATTTTATGTATAACAGATGTAAAAAGAAGTTGCACTTTGTGAGTTATACTGTAGCTATACATCCTTGAGAGATAAAATATGTATTCTGTTAATCAGCATTTAAAATAATGAAATTGTTGCTTAAATTTGTTCCTTCACAGTTCTAGATGAATCTTTATGAACTGAATTCAAACTTCATGTTAAAGCTTAAAATAAAGGTAAAATAATTTTTTTCATTTCATTTATATTGCATTGTATAAACAGAAAAGGCCCAAACTATATTAAATCAAATTATGCACATTCTACTGGACATATACAAAGTCTAAAGTCTGTGCATATTCTCTTTTATTGTGTTTCTTGTTTCCGTTGTTGTTCTTTTTAATCTGTAAAAATCCACTCTACTTGTAAAGAACTGCATTTTAAAATTGTATAAACAGGGAAATAGATTGAACGTGGAAATATTTAAAGTCGGTTTACTTCAGAATGAAGACAATTTGTTGTGACAAGAAGTATAAGACAATGTTTCTTTACTTCTTTCAAAAATAGAAATTCTAAAAATACTATTTGCACGACTTCTATTTGAAAGAATATATTAAAATACTGTTGTTGAATTGTATAGTTTCATTAATATGTTTTATAAAAAATACACTCATAAAAAAGGATTTTCACAAATTAGACATCTTAGAATTGTGTGCAACATTGACAGCACTTTTTATTAATCAAGCATATTCCATATGTGATATTAGGAAAATAGTAATATTTTAAAATAGAATTTTGCTATCATTTTGGCTATATGTAGTTATTCTGTGCCAGTTTTTTATTACATAATCTGAATATGGTTAAACTAGAACTCCTTTCAAGGTGGTGGTTAAAAGTAATTTTCAAAGCAAATGCTATAATCTTTGAAGAAATTCCTCAATGCTTTTTCTTTCTTTTCTTTTCTGGCATTAAGAACTTGATTTGTGTTCTTGTTCTGAGTTCCCTTAGTGTTCCTAGAATGGTTGTTGAAATCCATACTTCATATGATCTCATAGTACTGCCTGCATTTCATTATTGACTGACTCTGTCTAAGACTTGATGAATGAAATATTTTTTCAAGTGACACTGCCCAAAATGAGTACAGTGCACCAGCTGCAAAAGCTGAAAGTCATTGGATTTTGTGGCTTCTGGGGGGTGTGAAAAGTTCATTGCTTAAAGTAAAGCTTGTATATGTCCTATACCATATGGAAGTGGGACTACTGTGAACTTAAGACAAATGTAAAAATAATTCATTCTCATCAGTAGTCTTACTTCAGATGAAGATGATTTATGTGCTTTGTGTTTTAATTTATAATCACATTAATTTTTTTTCTCAATAATTGCAATTTTTATAAAACCAAATACTAACTTGCAGTTGGTCATAGAAGGAGAAATAAATAATTGTTCATTAGATTATAATTTCTTATGATTTAAAAATTATCTGTTGGGTGCACAGTGTTTCTTTTATATTTTAACTAAAATGATGTACAAAATGTATTTAAAGTAGCTTTTTTTTTAGAAGATTATACATGTTTATTGACACAAACCCAGTGTGCAAAGCTAAGTGTACCCGAAATTTCATCTATTCTCCAAGTATTTTTTTTTAATTTTTTTATTTTTACAATTACAAAGATATACAATTAAAAAGTTCATATTTGGGTTTTGGTCATACAGTGTTCCAGCACCCATCCCGCCACCAGTGCCCTTCTCCCACCAACAACGTCCCGGTTCCCTTCCCCCTCCCCCAGTCCTCCTCCATTGCAGGTTCTTTATTTCTTTCCATTTCTCTCTCTTTCTCTTTTCCTACCTCTCCAGACTATATTACAGAAAATACATTAAAGGGTTGTCATGTGTATCTTTTTGCCTCTATTTAATGCTCAGTTCTAGGTTGGCATTAGTACCCTCGACAATTGTTAGCACACTGTTCCATTTTCTGTCTTACCTAGCCTCTGACTCCCACACGTTTGTGATAATTTCCACCTTTGACAAGACCTCCTGATATATGTTTCACTTGACCTTGGATATTGGTATCATAATATGTACCTTTATATTTATGTTATGCAGATAAATGCAGTCATTCTGTATCTGTCTCTCTCCTTCTGGCTAATTTCAGCTCAACTTAATCTCCATTTTTTGTAATTAAATATAAATGGATACAAAGGTACTATAACATAAAAACAATTTAAAAAGACATGGGACTTATACTGTCCTAGATCTTGATGTATCTCTTGTATCACTTGTCTTCCTGTAGTTCATCAATTTGCTCGGCGGGCACCAGTAACGTCCCCATTCGTTGAAAATTAGGTTCATTATTGTTACTGTTTTTGGCATATCAAATACACCATGGTTAGCTTGCCAGGCTCTGCCGTGGCTCTGGGTTCATCCCAGGGGACCCAGTCTTTTAAAATTATAGGCATTTAACCAGGCACAAATGTTTTATAAATATTTTTCATAGAAAATAAAATTAGGATCTTTTAAGCTTAAGTTTATAATAACAAATTGTTGTCATTTGTTGATTTTATGATATATTGGCCACCTTTTTGGAGAACAAAGTGCACGCACATAAGTATATATGTATATACATATTTATAATGTCACACATTCATGCACAAATATTTACTATATCTATTTGTACATACGTAAACTATAAGCACATAGTAATGTAGTAAGCACATAGTAATGCAGTGCTTTGGGCTGGAGTGATAGTATAGCATGTAGTAAATTTGCGTTGCACAGCCAACCTGGGTTTGATCTCCCGCATGCCATATAGTTCCCTGATCAACGAGCCAGGAGTGGTTCCTGTGTACAGAGCCAGGAGTAACTACTGAGCACCACCAATTGTGGCCCCAAAGCAAGCAAACCCCCAAAAGGGTGCAATACCAGTAGATTGGTTATCAATCACCATTACATCTTTCAATTTTACTGTAAACCGGTTCAAATCTAAAAATTGTTAAGATTTCATCAGAGGTAACCTGAGAAAAATTATTATTCAAATTACCATCTTTTTAGAAAACATCTGAAAAAAAATTCTTTTTTGGGTCACAGCCAGCAATGCTCAGGGGTTATCCCTGTCTCAGTACTCAGGAATTACTCATAGATTTGCTACGGGAACAATATGGGATGCTGGGGAGTGAACCTGGGTCAGCCACATGCAAGGGAAAACCCCCTCCCAGGTGTGCTATCACTCTGGCACCCTGAAAAATTCTTTCTGCATATTTTAACTTTAATATGGTACAAAGTTACTAAAACTAACTTTCTAAATATTTATAGTGCTGAATTTAGAAACAATCACAGGTAATAAAATAAGTTTGCATAAGTTGTATTAGTGATATTGAGGTTGATTAAATTACATAAGTGATTTGACTGAGATTATACATTTTGATTTGAACACAGTCAAGTTTCTAGGGATATCAAGTTCCTATTTGGCTAGGTAAAATAGTATATCCTATTCTGTTTTTTTTTTTAAATAAATGGATTAGCATATAGCACTTACTCTTGGAAAGTTCATTTATATTAGAAAGTCTTACTTTATTTATTTCTTTATTTTTTATTTATTTAGTTTTTTGGGTCACATCCGCAAATGCTCTGAGGTTACTCTTGGCTCTCTGCTCAGGAATTACTCTAGGGGGTGCTGGGGGACCATATGGAAGCTGGGGATAGTACCCAGGTTGTCTGCATTCAAGGCAAATGCCCTACCCTCTGTACTATCTCTCCAGTCCCAGAAAGTCTTCTTTTTTTTTTTTTGGGTAAAACCCGGCAATGCTCAGGGGTTACTCCTGGCTCTGCACTCAGGAATCACTCCTGGCGGTGCTCAGGGGACCATATGGGATGCTGGGGATCGAACCCGGGCCAGTGGGCCAGTGCATGCCGGCCGCGTGCAAGGCAAGTGCCCTACCTGCTGGGGTATTGCTCCGGTCCCCAGAAAGTCTTATTTTGGAATAACAAGTATCCTCTTTAATTTTGTATGTGTGTGTGTGTGCGTGTGTGTGTGTGTGTTTATGAGAGAGAGAGAATAATTAAATCAAAATTTATTAAAATACATATTTGGTATTTATTGCATAAAATCTTGAATATCCCTTGGTTAACTTACCTTTTTCACCTTTCTAAAATAAATAATTTAAATAAAAATTCACATTCTATATCATTCTATAAGAAATGCACGGCAGAGCCTAGAAGCTATCCATGTCATATTTGACATGCCAATTACCAGTAAAAATCATAGACCTCATTCCCATGACCTGATGGAATAGTTTGAGGTGCTTTATGTTCCTGGAGGCGGGATGATACCCTTGGGCTATCTCTCATGTGACAGGACATATGGACATGCTACTGGTGCCCGCTTGAGCAATTTGATGATATACGGGGAAGACAGTGAGACAGTGAGACAGTGATATTGCATATATTGCTTTTTAAAACAACTATTTTAAGATAATATTTATAGGGAAACTAGGTTTTTACATAAGAGGCATATTGTTTTTATCATTTGTATAATGTAAGTTTTTTCTTGCCTTTAGATCTTTATTCAGGTGGTAGTTGGCATGATTTTTAAAATAGTTGAATGCATTTATATGTAACTATTAAAAGCGTGGCACAATAGAGTATGTTGTGTAGAATTTCATCTTTTCTATGTATATATAGGCGTATTAGAAACCCAAAGAAAATATGTATTATCTTGGGATGGTACTCTTACGATGAATAATAGTTCCTTTTTGCTGCATGTTGCAAACTATCTGCATTGAGTGCATTGCACCTCTGGTAGGCTTATCTAGAAGCACTAAAATAATTACCATATGAGAAAATTGGGGTAAGATGATTCTGAGGATATGTTGTTTGTCATCTTACTTGACTTGATC